>MDKI01248324.1:0-36846 GCA_005239505.1 Nicotiana paniculata | reverse complement strand
TGTGGATGATGATCAAGTGATTCAAGAAGATGAGATTCCAAACAATATGGTTCAAGCTAATGGAGAAGTGAGAATCGATTATTGATGAAAATGTGGAGGAGACTCAAGAAGAAGTGAACCCGTCTAGGGAACACATTATTGACATACCAGAACAGGTAGTGCCAAAGGCTAAGGAACCTATGCCAAGGCCTCCTCCTCCATACCCTCAAGGACTTGCCAATAAAAATAGCGAAAACCAATTCAAGAAGTTTATTGATATGATGAAGAGCATATCTATTAAATTGCCATTGGTTGAGACTTTGGAGAAAAAACCCGGATATGCAAAGTTCATGAAGGATTTGGTGACAAAGAGAAGGTCAATGAATTGTGAGACTATAAAGATGACACATCAAGTGAGTGAAATTGTGCACTCAATGTCTCCGAAACTAGAAGATCCCAGGACTTTCACAATCCATTGCACTATTGGAAGTGCTGACTTTGCTAAAGCTCTTTGTGATTTAAGGGCGAGTATCAACTTGATGCCCTACTCGGTGTTCAAAACTTTGGGAATTGGGAAACCAAGACCCACATCTATGAAGTTACAAATGGAGGATCATACTATGAAGAGACCATTAGGTATTATTGATTGTGTGTTGGTTCGTGTGGATAAGTTGATCCTCCCGGTGGACTTTGTGATTCTTGGTTGTGAAGTGGACCCTGAGGTGCCTATTATTTTGTGTAGACCTTTTCTTTCTACGGGGAAGGATCTTGTTGATGTGGAAGCCGGTGAGCTTACCTTTCGGGTGGGTAATGAAAAGGTGGTTTTCCATGTGTGCAAATCTATGAGGCAACCGAATAGCAATGTAGTTTGTTCGTTTGTGGATTTAATGACCGAGGTGATTGTTGATGATGCTAGTACCATGATGAATGTTGATGATACTTTGGAGGCCTTATTGATTAATCATGATGACGATGAGAAGGATGGTTATGTGGAATGTGTGAATGCATTGCAAGGAATGGGGTTGTATACTTATGAACCCCAAAAATTTTCCTTCGATCTTGAAAACCTGAAGACTCCTCCAACAAAGCAGTAAATCGAGGAGCCTCCCACTTTGGAGTTAAATCCATTGCCTCCCCATCTCAGGTATTAATTCCTTGGCCCGTGTTCTACTTTACCAATTTTTCTTTCCTCTTGTTTGACTAATGTGCAGGTAGACTCTACTTTGGCGGTGCTACAAAAGAGGAAGAAAGATATCGAATGGACATTGGCGGACATTCGGGGTATAAGCCCCGCCTTTTGCATGCACAAGATTATTTTGGAAGAGGAT
This sequence comes from Nicotiana paniculata, assembly GCA_005239505.1. Taxonomy (NCBI): domain Eukaryota; kingdom Viridiplantae; phylum Streptophyta; class Magnoliopsida; order Solanales; family Solanaceae; genus Nicotiana; species Nicotiana paniculata. Next base: position 35,539 of record MDKI01248324.1, on the reverse strand, counting down.
GCCAAATCCTCCATTGAACATCAAAGGATATTAAATAAAGAAATTCAAGAGGTGGTGAAGAAAGAGATCATAAAATGGTTGGATTTCGGGGTTGTTTACCCCATTTCTCATAGCTCGTGGACCTCTCTGGTGCAATGTGTCCCAAAGAAAAGGGGCATGACTGTGGTCGCCAATGACAAGAATGAGTTGTTTCCTACAAGAACGGTGACCGGGTGGAGAGTGTGTATGGACTATCGCAAGCTCAACAATGTCACACAGAAATATCATTTTCCACTTCCATTCCTTGATCAAATGCATTTTAGGTTGGCCGGTCGTGCTTTCTATTGTTTCCTTGATGGATATTCCGACTACAATCAAATTCTTATTGCTCCGGAGGACCAAGAGAAGACTACCTTCACTTGTCCTTTTGTTACTTGCGCATTCTCGCCGATGCCATTTGGGTTATGCAATGCACAAACGACTTTTTAATGGTGTATGATTTCTATCTTCACCGACATGGTGGAGGATTTTCTTGAGGTCTTCATGAATGACTTTTCCGTGGTCGGGAATTCTTTTGATGATTTCTTGAAAAATTTGGATAAGGTCTTGGCTAGATGTGAGGAGACAAACTTGGTATTGAGGTCTACAAGGCCAAAATAGAGGTGATTTCTAAACTCCCACCCCTACATCTATAAAGGAAGTGAGTAGCTTCTGGGGCCATACGGGGTTCTATCGCCGTTTCATCAAGCATTTTCTCAAAGTGGTGAACCCCTTGTGTAAGCTTTTGAAGAAGGATTCCAAGTTCCATTTCAACGAGGAATGCATGAAGGCATTCGAATTACTCAAGTTCAAATTGGCTACTACTTCAATTATCACCGCACCAGATTGTGTGATGCAAGTGATGTGGCGGTCGGAGCAGTTTTGGGGCAACGTATCAACAAAATCTTTCATCCGGTCTTCTATGCTAGTAAGACTATGAACGATTCCCAAGTCAATTACACTGTGGCCGAAAAAGAGTTACTTGATATTGTATTTGCTATGGATAAGTTTCGCCCGTACTTGATGGGTACAAAGTGATTCCACACCGATCATATGACGCTTCAGTACTTAATGAGACAAAGGGATTCAAAGGCGAGGTTAATGCGGTGGGTGCTTCTATTGCAAGAGTTTGATCTAGAAATTCAAGACCGCTAAGGGAGTGAAAACCAAGTGGCGGACCACTTGTCTGGCTTGGAGGAGGAGGGGAGGCCACATGACGGCCTTGAGATAAATGATTCCTTTCTTGATGAGCAACTTCTAGCCATTTCAATGACCGGGATTCCATTGTTCGATGACTTAGAAAATTATCTTGTGAGTGGTATTGCACCGAATGAGTTCTCTTCAAACCAAAGGAAGAATCTCAAATGGGATTGCCTTGATTATTATTTGGATGAACCGTTTCTCTTCCGGATTTTTTCCAATGGTGTGATTCGACGATGTATACCGGAGGAAAAACAAGTGGAAATTCTTGAGGCTTGCCACTCTTCACCGTATGGTGGTCACCATGGTGGAGCTAGAACAGCAACAAAAGTGTTGATTTGTGGATTCTATTGGCCTACTCTCTACAAGGACGCTAATGATCTAGTCAAGCATTGTGATGAATGTCAAAGGGCCGGTGGGATTTATAAGAAAAATGAGATGCCCCTCACCACCATCTTGGAGATTGATATTTTTGATGTGTGGGGCATTGATTTCGTGGGGTCGTTCATAAGATCTTGTGGGAACACTTACATTTTGGTAGCTGTGGACTATGTTTCAAAGTAGGTGGAAGTCGTGGCTTTACCCAACAATGAACCTCAAAGTGTGGTGACATTTTTGAAAAAGAACATCTTCACAAGATTCGGTACTCCAAGGGATATTATAAGGGATGGAGAATCACACTTTTGCAACAATGCTTTTGATACCTTACTCACCAAATATGGTGTCACTCACAAAGTCTCGACCCCCTATCACCCTCAAGAAAACGGGCAAGTGAAAGTCTCCAACCGGGAGATCAAGAGTATTTTGTCAAAGACAGTGAATACCAACCGGACGGATTGGTCAAAGAAAATTGATGATGCTCTTTGGGCTTATAGGAAGACCTACAATACACCGATTGGTATATCTCCATACATGTTAGTGTTTGGGAAAGCTTGTCACCTTCTGGTGGAAGTTGAGCACAAACCTATGTGGGCATTGAAGAAGCTTAGTCTTGAATGTGATGTCAATGCCAACTTAAGGGGGGCACAATTGAATGAGCTTGATGAATTCGGGTATCATGCATATAGAAGTTCTTCCTTATATAAGGAGAAGATGAAGTACCTCAATGACAAGTACATCTGGAATGAGGAGTTAAAATAAGGTGATCTTCTGTTATTGTTCAACTCTCAATTACAAATGTTTTCGGGTAAATTGAAGTCTAAGTGGAGTGGTCCATTTGAGGTTGTGAATGTGACACCCTTTGGTGCATTGGACTTGAAAAATAAAAATTATAAAGTGTTTAGAGTCAATGGTCATCGGGTGAAGCATTATCTTGGAAAAGTTGATGATGGCCACGTCGTGGCGTTAAATCATTTCAAGTGATTGATAATAATCTTCGTCGTGCCGCGATGTTAAATCAGGAGCTTCTTGGGAGGCAACCTATGTTTCTTTTTATTTTTATTTTTCTTCTCTTTTAGATAGGTTTTGTTTTGAGCTAACTAGTTTTGGAGTGGATTGCAGGAATGAGTGTGCCTTGTAGGAACTGTGCTCGAAAAAATGGCCAAGTGTTGAAAAAGTGCGGACCGCACATTTATTGTGCGGACCACACAATATTGAATGCAACAACAGAGAGGAGGTTGCGGCCGCACAACTGGAGACCCAAAAAATTCAACTCTCTGAAGTTTGGAATTGCAGAGAAATGGCCATTCTGCGGCTGCACTTGTAATTGAGTGGTTCGCACAAATATCTGCGTCCGCACTCACTTTTGTACGGACCGTAGATCTTCAATAGGGCCCAGGTAAATAGTGTTGACCGTACACAAAAATGTGCGGCAACACTCAGCTTCATTTTTTACCTAATTTGGTCAACCTATAAATAGTCCCTCATAGCACTGTTTAAAACATTACGCGCACTGAACTCTTGAAACCAAAGCAAGCACAGTGCACAAAAATTGTTTCACACTCCACACTCATTGCATCAGCCTAGATTCTACCATGCATCCTTCATCACTGGTATGTTCAAATCATGTTTAGATTTTTCAAGTTTTCTTAGTTTTTGTTTTTAACTAGTATAGTTATTTTTAGGCCTAAAATATCAAATGTTCATCATGTGTGCTTAAAATTGTGTGGGCAATGTCATATGCACTCATTGGGGGATGGGTAAATCATGTATCATGTTTAATTTACCAATACTATATCTAAATTGTGAAAAAATTTGAAAAACCTAAGTCAGTGTTGTATGATTTTGAATTGTATGGCCGCACATGAAATTGTGCAGTCCGCAGGTCCTAAGTTAGGGCAACAAACTAAGCATGCAATGTGCGGACCGCACTCAAAATTATGTGGTCCGCGGAAAATGAAATCCGGCCTTATAAGAATATGTTTGACCGCAGTTTCATACTTCAGAGAACCAGTAGTCTGAGCCTGGTCTTGTGCGACCGCACTCAAAATTGTGTGAACCGCACTTCAATTATGCGGCCGCACTTTAAAATAGTGTGATCCACACAAGGCAATCTGCGGCTGCACTCAAAGGTGAGAGCTCATATCCGTACCCTAGCACTCTCACAGAGTATCTCACAGATGCAAAGGTGGTGCCGAGGAGTTTTGATACAAAGATGCGGGCCAAGAAGCCCTTCTCATGGTACTCTTTGCAAGGTCCGGGAAACCCGAAGTTCAAGCGTAAGGCAACTGCTACCGTTGGCCAGTCTGATGATCCATCGGTGGTGGGTACAAATTCAGTTGCTGGGCCTTCTACACCTCCCATGCCTTCTACAGCTGCCATGCCTTCCACAGGAGCCGGTCCTTCCACCGTGATAGCTGACATGCCACCACTTTCATCTTCTATACCATGAGCATCAGTACCAGTGCCTTCCTAATCCACATATCCACTCACTACACTACGAGTCTCCCAGACATTGGCGAGTCTCAACAACTGGATGCAGACAGCTACTTCAAAGCTGTCTGATATATCCAGTGTTGTTGCAGCACAATCTTCTACCCTAGAAGCACCACAGATTCCTCCGTAAGTGGAGGAAACATTGAAGAAGATCCTGGACAATCAGAAGACCATCATGGATACATTGGAGGCACATGTGGGAGCTATTGAAGAGTTGGATAAACAGTTGAAGAAGATGAGGAAATGTCAAGCCTCGAAGAGATCAATGGACAGATTGAGAAAAGAAGTGACCAACATTGCAGTAGCTGGTAATCTTCCATTTGACTTACTAGTGGAGACAGATCCATTAGTACCAGCAGACCTAGCAGCAGCATCAACAGAGCTGGCCAGTCTGACGAGCCAGACCTTGCTGCCCATACGGCTAAGGAGGTGCTTCAGATGTTCACCAACCCCGTTACTCCCCGAGAAGAAGATGATGAGATCCAGTTGGAGGAGTCCGAGGGTGGTGAAGCTTCCATTCACACTGAGATCGCATAGGGAGTTTTCTTCACTTTCTACCCTTCCTTATTTTGATTTTTGTTAAGCATTGAGGACAATCCTTATTCTTATTCAGGGGGGTGGTCTATTTTGGTTGATTTGATATGACATTGGTCTGTAATAACTATAATACTCTCTTTATATCTTTATTTTCTTTTTCATTATGTATATATTCTTCCCTCTCTTTTGATGTATATATTCTATTCCCCATTCACGGTTTGTATATTCATTTTTCTTGATTTCAGTAGTTTATTTCATAGCTCTTTATTTTGTTTCCTTAGTAGTCTAGCTTCTAATTTACTTTGATAGCTTCTTTTTACATTTAAGTGATCAATAAACCTTTTGTTTACTTAATGCCACGGTTCTTTCCAAAGGTGGGTTTTGTGTGAATCGGGTGACTCTTCCCAACAATGGATAGCGTAACAACCTTCTTAAAGGATTGAGTCCATTTTTTTTATGTTTAGGCAAAAATAGTAGTATTAATGAATAAAAGGGTCAAGCATGTTTCACTTGGTACCAACACACTTAACTACACGCTTATGGTTAAAAACAAGTTCTTGGAAAGAAATGGCTCTAGTTAGTGACCTTGTGACTCTTGTGTTGACTTAGGCAACCATTAGTGATTTCAATCTTGAATATGGTTGTTGTGGGCCCTTGAATATATCCTCTATAACAATCCAGCTATGTGAGAGGTGAGATATTTTGTTACAAGTCCAAGTACCCGTGCGAATGGTCTAGAAATTGCCCCGAATGTGTTTCTAGGCGAAACTCTAAGTTTTGCTTGTCTTGAGAAGTGATTGTATGCTCTCCTTGACCCGTTTTAAAAATTTTCATGGCCCACCAATGATGTTATCCCTAATCAACCCATTTGAGCCTAAAGCCTTTTTCATTTGATAACTATGTTACAAGACTTTACTCGTTTTATAGTGACCCTCTCTTGGCACCTGAGCTTTCCTTAGCACTCATGAGAAACAAATGGCGAAAATATAAGTTTGGGAGAGAGACGAGGAGTTTGAAAGTGGTATCAAGGCACAAAAATAAAAAAGAAATGAAGAAAAGTAAAGGCAAAGAAGAAGAAAGAAAGAACAAAAGAAAAACCTAAAAAGAAAGTGAATAATTTGAAGGGTTGAAAGGATTCAAAAGAAAGCAAAAGTGCAAAGCATGGAGAAAATAAAGAAGGAGAAAATGAATATCATGACCAAGAAAGAGTGATGTCAAGACTCTCTAATTCCCCTAAGGAAAAAAAATGACTCAAAGAGTCGGCAAAGCATGAGCCAAAAAGAGAAAATGGAGTGCTTAAGGAAAGATGAACCTGTTCTATTCCAACATTTTCTACCTTAGTCAAAAGCCTTAATTACATGCCGAAAAAGACCTACGTGACTTCAAGCCGAGTAAGCTTACATTAGTGGTGATCTACATGAGGGGCAAGCGTATGGTACTTAGAGCCGTACTTGTGACATTCTTTTGAGAGTGATGAGCGAACTTTTCACAAGTCATTGAATTGAGTGTTACATTCTAAGTGAGATGAGCTAAGGGAGAGTATAGGAGGAGGAGTTTGGGATCCATAGTGACATACATGAAAGTAAGAACTTCCTTGATGAGTAAAGTCAACTCTTGATGCTCAAGTGTCACATTAGAGCTATTTGTGCTTTAACATTCAAAATATCGCCTTGTTGATAATTTATGAGTGTGTGGGTAATTATTGGTCCCAACTGATGTGTGGGTAATTATTGGTCCCAATTGATGTGTGTTTGATTCACCTTAGGCTAGCTGAAATAACTCTTTTTTTATGAGGTGGGAATTACCTTATTTTAATGAGGACAAGCAAAAGCTTAAGTTTGGAGGAGTTGATAAGTGGGGATTTTGACTACTTATTTGCGCCCTTTTTACGTTCATTTTAGTTCAACAAATGTTCCAAGGTATTCCTGAAAACTGATAAAATGTGCTTACTTGAATGAGTATTGGAAAGTGGGCCAAAGTGATGAAATTCAACTCAAGAAGGAGTAATTTTGGACAAGGACAAAAGTCAAGCAAAATGGCCAAAGTGCGGACTGCAGAATTTTGTCTGTGGCCGCAGATTATGAAAGACCTATGTCAGAAAACTTTGCAAAGTGCGGACCACACAATAATTGTGCGTCTGCATAAGATGAAGATCATAGAGTTTGAAGTCTGAGTCCACCAAGAACTGCGCGTCGCAGAACTCAAGAGTGTGGCCGCACTCAGAAATGTGCGGTCCGCAGAACCTAAAGAAGTGCGGTCGCAATTCAGAATTGTGCAGTCGCAGAAGTCCCTCTCATCAAGCCTTGCATCAAAGTGCGAATCGTACACAGAATTGTGCAGCCGCAAAACCTCCGAAAGGGCAATTTTATCCGAAAATTTTAATTGTGTATAAATAGTCTTTTTTGACAAAATTAGGTTAAGTTTGAACATCTGAAAGTTGGGAGCCGTTGTTATTTACTGGTTTAGGAAATTTTATGATAGTTTGTCTATTTTACATTGGATTTTCAACCCTTTATCATTTAATATGAGTTTAACCATCTTTTCTTCTTTAATTTCTTCATTTTCATCTATGAGTAGCTAAATTTCTATGTAGGGTTGTGACCCAACCATAGTGTGAGTCCCCAATGGGTGTTTGATTTAGAGATTTTTTAAGGTTGGGTGTGTAATATTTAGCCTAGTTTTTGGAGCTAATTGTAGAATTAATGGTTACAAACATTGATTCATGTCTATTAACTTAGTCTCCACTTGAGAAAAAGAGATTAAGTCTAGGAAAACTTGGCTAAGAAGAAATCGGGATCAACTTAAAAAATTGATAGTCTCAATTAAAGGGTTGAACTAGAGATAGTAAAACCCCACTTGAGCATCGATCAACTTTTTGTGAATTACCCATTTGGACTTGAAAAAGATAAATTGGGTAAAACTATTCTATTACCGAGAGGTATCGAGTGGGTAATTGCGTGTTGATTGCTATATTACACCCCGGCCAACAAAACCTGCTCTAAAGCCTACAACCGGTTAGGCAAACACCTAGCTGAAAATCACAGCCCTAGATCTTTTACAAACTTGAAAAACAACACAAAATAATATCGTTCTCTAGCTTTAAATTTGCAAACAATAGCTTAATTTTAGAAGTAGACAAAAACAACAAAGTATGTGGAAGTGCATTTTAAACACGTTATACGCTTCGTCCGAGTATATACATAATCTCATCTACGCTCCCTGAGGAATCGATCCTGACTCCAAGTTGGGTTGTAATTGCATCCACTGCTTAACAACCTCAAACTGTGGTGTGAACTTGGGCTACATCAGCAAGGTAAGCAAATTATTAGAGGACCATAAGATAAAAAGAATCTTGTCAACACCCTAGTAGGAATGGGCAGGAGTCTACAAACAAGACCATACTCCAAAATCTTAAGAAAAGGTTGACCGATGCCAAAGGAAAATGGATGAAAATTTTGCCCGAAGTCATGTGAGCATACCATACGACCTCAAAGTCTAGTACCGGGGCCGCACCGTTTTCGTTGGTCTACGATGCTGAAGCACTAATATTGGTCGAGGTAGGAGAATCGAGTTTCAGGTTCTTATATGCAACTGAAGAGTCGAATGGTAAAATCATCATCACGAGCCTAGAACTATTGGATGAGAGGAGTGGGGCCGCCCTTGTCCGATTGGCCGCCCAGAAACAGCGAATCGAAAGGTATTACAACCGGGGATCCAATCTCTGACACTTCAATATCGGGGACTTGTTGTTAAGAAAGGTGACACTAAACACACGAACCCCAAACAAAGGGAAGATGGGACTAAGGGTGTTCATAGTTCGATTTGGGTCGGTTTTTCCCTAAACAAACCAAACCAAATAAGTCGATTTTTCAAATATTGGAACCAAATCAAAACAATTAGGTCAGATTTTTATCTATTCGGTTTTTTTCTTAAATATGAGGCATACACTACAAGACGCATATTCCGGAGACTACATTTTCAACGTAACACTATCAAATCAATTTCTCTTTGAGAAATCTATCATTTATGAAGATATATTGATGATAATTGAATCAAATAGTGATGAATAATTTAAGTACTCAATTAAAAATCGATTATTTTTAACATAAAATAAATTCGTGTACTTAGCAAAAGAAAACTACCAATAAAACTAGAATGTAGATACAAAGAATTAGATAATTAAATAGCAAAGAACTAGAATAAAAATATAAATGACTAATATGTATCATAAAATTTTAGGAAATTTATATTTATATATATATATATATATATATATAGGTGTAATAATAAATTTAAATAGCTAACTTTATAGTCGGTTTGGTTCGGTTTTTTCCGGTTATTTTCTGATTAAAACAAAACCAAACCAAACTTGATCAGTTTTTAAAATTCAAAACCAAAACCAAACCAAACATAAAAAGTCTCAATTTTTTTAGTTGGTTTGGTTCGGGTTTTTATGAACACCCCTAGCTGGGACCGAATTGAAAAGGTCCATATCGAATCATCGATATTACTGGTAAAGGTTCGTACAAACTCGAAGCAAGGAACAGTTAGGGGCTACCGAACAACTGGAATGTGACCCACTTAAACGATACTAATGTTAAGGTACAACCTCATTCATTCTTTATTTATATATTTTACGAATTGGACTAACACTTGCAGGAAGCATCCAAAGGATGATGTAGTTGTTAGGCCTGAAAGCAGACGTTGCACTATTTTTCCCTTGAACAGGTTTTGTCCCAAATGGGTTTTCCGGCAAGGTTTTTAACGAGGAAATAGTGGATCGTGTTAACTTAGAATCGAAATTTTTTTTGAATCAAAATAAATGGTCACCTTAACAGTATTTGATCCCCCTCAACGATCGACCTCAACTGCGGCCCATCACCCTCGGGTAACGATTTTTAGCAAGGAAGGAAACTTTGTGCTTGAACAGTCTAGGCTCGATGGATATGATTTATTGTAAGGGCCAATCGGTCAAATGAATTATGCTCACATAGACCACCTAAGCCATAACACGAAGCTTGTACACACTTACAATCTTGTATATTACGCACATCAATGAAAGAAAGTTTCTACCTTACAGATACATATTTTGTCCCTTAAGACTATTACATTTTTCTCCTTAAGGATATCGAGCCCAAAGGCCGCCTCTATCAGAATCCGATAGATTGCCCCCACTTGGGGACTGTCGTCCAAGACAAACTCGAACGGCTCGGGCTATCGAGGCCTGGAAGTACAAAGCCTATTAGAAAGTGTTTGAACTACAAGGCTACGACCGCCCCCACTCAGGGACTGTCGTCCAAGAAAAACTCGGACGGCTCGGGCTATCAATTCCCATAGGTACAAAGCCTATTAGGCAATGCCTGAATTTAAAAGGCTATGACCACCCCCAAAAACGGCTCAGAGACGTCCAAAGCCCGTAATTAAAACATAAGACCTTCAAAATTTCCAACCCGTTCACAGGTTACCCTCGGAAAAATTATAGTCTAAGAACATTTAAACAAGAACTTTGGGGAAAGCTTTCAATCATACTGATCCTCCACAAGTTTAAAACAAAACTTACATCGAGAACTAGTCTTGTTCGAACCTCCGAACAACAACTTATTGCTGCGTTTTACTCCATGTTAAGGCATTTTAAATATTTGCAACTTGAAAATTGCCAAAAGGGAAAAAAACCTTATATATACATTCCAAAATATCTTTACAAAGGCCAGCAAAAACGGCTTCAACAAAATAAATGTACAAAATGCAAAAATAAAGAGTATTCCTAAGGCACCTATGTATGATCTCTACCGGAATCCACCTCGTCGCTAAAGCCGTCGGGATCTTCTCCATCTTCGGGTTCACTAAAGCCCGCATAGCCTTCTCTCAGCCAGCTTCTTAGCCTCTACCTCGACCCTTTTCTCCTCTTCGATCTCGGCCAACAGGCCGAAACCTCGGGCATGGATCTCCTTGAGGGTCTCTCTTCGAGACAACCGCTTCACGTACTCAACAATAACTTTCAGGTGGGCCTCGACTACCTCAACATTAGACCTGTACTGGGCCACCACCTCTTCAGAATCAGCCCTGATCATTTCCGACTTGGACCTCGTTATTTCGGGCTCCTTGCCAAGGGAATCCCGTTCAATAATGGCCGAGCCCATTTGAGCTTGGAGGTCCTCAATTTGCCGAGCCCGTACATCGGCCTTCTCTTTCACCACTCGGAGTTGGACCTCTACTGATGAGAGCTGCTCTCGGGCAGTCTCCTTCTCCGAAGTCAATCGATCCATTTTTCCCTTCTAGACATAGGCCATGGCCTAGACCTCGTTCATTTCATCCCGGAGTTGGTCGATCCCGTTAATCTTCTGTCGGACCTACGAGTTTTGGTCATTAGTCGCCATATCTAAGCCGTCATTGCTAACTTCAAAAATCTTTACCCTTCCACCAAGGCGGCATGTTCCTTCTGAGCCACATCCAACCTGGCCCAGAGACTCTTGAAGGCACCTTTGCGTTGCTCGCTGAGAAGCTTATACGTGTCCCTCTTCTCGTCAAGCTCTGTGGCCTCAGCCTCGAGCTGGTTAACCTCAGCCGGGTACCGGAGAAAATTTTTATGATGAAGTACCAAGTCCTATAAAAAGATAAAACAGAGAAGGCATGAGAAATATCAAAAACTAAGTCAGAGGATGGAAGAGCATAATGATGCCTTAACTGGTTCAGCGCCTGCTCCACTTCGTTGAACAAGCACGGCACATCCAACTCATTCATTCTTTCCCGGTCTTCTTCAGTTACCAAGCACCATAGGTAACTCGCTACTCCAACACGAGCAGAAAGAAACCGGGCATCTTCCAGGGTGATGATGATTATTGACCTTTTACGGTCGGTCCATGCTTGGGGAAGAGATCTGGTTGATTAATTTTGGGCTCGAGTTCAGCCCGTCGACCTCTAAAGAAATTTCTTTCCTCGGCACCTTCAAGTTTCCCAACCCAGAGAAGTCTTCCAGAGTGTTTGACTCCACTCCATCGGAAACGGAACGAAGAGGATCGTCTGCTCCATGGGCCCCTTCGTTGGATCGCTCTTCGCCGCTCGGGCTTCATGAAACATGGAGTCGATGAATAAAGACGACCCTGAAATCTCTATGACACCGGGCAGAGCGAATCCGGCGTCTCTAGAGGTCTCAGCCCTCATCTCTACATCGTCCTCCTAAACCTAAGGGGAAGGTCGGCTCATGGGCCACAAAAATATAATCTTCCTCGGGCTCATCCCTGAGCCGATAAAGCTAGTCTGAGTCGAGTGCTCGAGAGCTAGAACTCTCATTTGTCTTACGGGCCAACCTCCTCCTTAGCTTCTTCTTCTCTGAGCTCGGAGAACCCAAAGCCTTACTTTTGTTCTTCTCTCCTGCTGCAGCCCCCGAGCTTCCCCTAAGTGGAGGGATCAACGGACAGGTCCTCATCCTCTACGTAAGGCCTAAGCTCAATAGTCTTAGGGAAACCTACGAAAAGATATGAGAGGGAATGAGAATATGGTGCTAAAAGGGAGTCTAATGTTACTTATACCAGAGAGAGATCTTACTGTGATATGGGCCTCCCAACGTCCCTTCGAGAGTTTGCGTCATATGGCTCGGAATAAGGCATCTGCGAACAAATGCCCTCAATCCACTCCTTGAACCGAGGAATGGCGATTGGGACTCGAGCAGCAGCTGCACCACCACAAATACTGGTGAGGAAAAAGGAGATGAGCGTAAAATCGACAATTAAAGGAAAGATGTGCTTATGTGATACATTTCATTTCTCGGGGAATGGCATAAGCTCGGAACGGATAAAGTTTACGGTCTTCACCCGAACGAAGCATCCTTGCCAGCCCCAGTCTCGAAGCTCGAGAATAGGGCTTTGCTAGCCCGACGTGTGAGCTTTATCAGTCCCACTTGAAAGATTCGGGGATTGTATTGGCAGAGTAAGTGATCGATGGTGAATTGACGGGATTCGATCTTGTTCCCTAAGTATGGAAGAAGGATTACGATCCTCCACAACAGCGGGTGGATCTGACCGAGGCATACTTCATACCACTTGCAGAAGTCCAGAATAACCGGGTCCATCAGGCCTAGTGTTAAGGGATAAGTATAAACACTTAGATACCCCTTTCACATGAGTAGTAATGGCGTCCTAGGGCCCGGGTACTACTACATCCTTATCCACCCAGGCGCAATCCTTTCGAAAATATCAGCCTTGCAGCGATAAGGGATTTTTGACCTTAAAGTCATCGGCGACCGAGAATCCCCAGAGACGAACATTTTCAAGGGAGGCTCGACAGCTGATTCATTAGTAGCCCCGCCCGGAGCGAATCTCTCGAGAACGACCACATCGGGGGTGGTTTCCTCGACTTCGGTGGTTAGTTTTGAAGAAAAGGAAGCGACTTTTTGGGAAACAATTTTGGAAGTTTTAGCCATTGTTATCTAGAAAAAGCTTGAAAAATATGAAGAAAGGTTGGAAGATGAAAGGTCAAGTGCGCTGGTTTGGGTAGAAAATAAGTAAAAGCTTGCAATTTACTGAAAAATCTTGAAGAACGGAGGTAAAAATGTTACAGAATGAATAAGGGAAGTGATATCCTGAAAACTCGAAGGTAGAAGCTTGGTCAAAAGGTAAAAAATGAACAAATGAGGGGAGTATTTATAGTGGCTTCACGTCGTTTCACATCCAGGGATGACCTGTCAATGGCTGACACGCGTTTGAAGTCATAGCGACACGACTGACGGGACGTTTCAGATTCTTTCTCATTTCTGTCACGGCGTATTGAAGAAGAAATCGAAGTGCACATGTCGTTTCTCGTCATTTCCATAAACTTACTCTTCGAGAAACTAGGGGACTATCTGTATACGGGTGAAATCGAGCCCGTGGGACGCCTCGATTTCGATGAAGTAAATAGAGCAAGATACATCACTGCAAGGAACCGGAATCGAGCCAAGGAGCCCTCGAGTTGGGGTTCGGGTAAAACACCTGCCCTCGGAAGCATCGGGGGCACTACCCCCATGTTCGATTCGAATCCCAAAAACCCTAGAGAGCATTACCAGATAATCGAGCACGACCAATGGAATGTGATATCTATGACTAGCCGGATGTCATGGCGCACATATCAGTAGAAAATCAGTGATTAGTGAAACGGAAGATTTTTACCTTTTATGAATTGTACTTAGGGTAAAACTTTCTTACTATATAAAGAGCGGTCTGATTATTCATTAGGGACATTGTAACACGCATATCAAGGCAATATACTTTTATTTTTTCTGTTATTCAAAGTTTATATTTTTGTTCACCATTTTATCATTAACATGAGGTTGGGATCAATGACAGGCATTTCATTAAAGTTGTTACTGAGTCCGAGAACACTTCCCTTAACTGGTTTGACAATTTATTACGTCCTTTATCTATTTAATCTAATGCAATTTATTATTTGTATTGAATTAATCCGCATATTCTTAAAACTACTTATAAATTTAATTGTTATCCATTTTTCAGGGTAAACATATTTATTTTCTTTTTTTGTCGCGACTAGCTAAGGTTATCGTCGTCAATGCATGATGGTATATAATGATTACCTTCTCTTTAACTTGTGTTGAGCCTTAATCTAAGTTTGATATGATATATCATAAACTCCAATGATTTCTATATCTAACTTTTAGCCAACATTGCATGTTTTACGTATCTCCTGTCTTGTGATAGTCTAAAAGCTTTACGTCAAATATATAGTAGATATGAGTGGTCAGAATTAACCTAGTTAATCATTATAAACTTATTTTTTCTTTAGAAAAACGAAAAAAAAAAAACACAAAGAAAAAATTGATCATATACACGTTATTTGCTAGCTATTTGCCCTCTGCCTGTTGTAATTAGTATGCGGTCGGGGGTAAGAATTTAGGGGCTTAAAATATTTATTTTCTTATATTTTGGGATTTTATAATTTATATATATTATTTGTAATGTTGGACCTCCTAAAGTAAACATTTTTTCCTTAATACATGACGGAAAATGCCGGAATAAAGGACCTAATAAGCTATTGAAACACTGCAAGTTATTTGGTGATATTTTACCAAGCTGGTGGAGTACTACCCTCTAAAGAGATCTAATATGCTATCAAAATACTAACGATCCAAAACATTAGCTCGAAAAGGAAAATTTAGGGATTTAGAAGTCGTAATTTGAACTATTTTTTTTAACGAGTTCGAATATTAATGAGCTAAATTCGCTATTAGCCGGTTGGAGAAAAAAAATAGCATCTAGTAGCCACAAAAATTAGCCAGACAATTTATAACCCTAAACAAATTATACCGGCTAGCCCAAACTTATCGTTTGCAAACTGTTTTTACTTCTCTTTCTTTTTTCACGGTTCAAATTTTCTGTAAGTACACGATTTGTTAGGTGCAGAAGAATTGGATGAGCATATCAAAGAGCTGTAGTTGTTGGACTAGAGATGACGCGAGCATGATGTCATGTGGCAAAGTGAATACTAACGACCTCAGAATTGTCACGTATCAATTTGGACAATACATGTACACGGTACAGTGTCCCCAAAACAAGTAGTACTATCAAAATAATAGGGCTACACGCTGCAGACTTGCAATGCTGTGGTATCATGTATGAATTCTTCTACTCGGCATATGTAAGCTCAATTTTCTTTATTCCTTTCCCCTAGTTTCTGAGCTTGAAAGAGAAAAAAAGATCTTGAAATTAGTGGTTATAAATAAGTCATAATTTCTTTGTGATTATAAATAATCTCACATCTAGAGTAAAATAAAAAATTTAGTATAATATATACACACACACCCATTTTATACATTATAAAATAATAGATATATACACACACATATACATCGTAGAACAGTCTATACGCTTTGGATATACAAAAATGCTCGGGAATACATTAATGATACATTAGAGATACACTGCAAAATGCATGATACACTTTATATATAAATTTTATACAATGTATAATAATATATACACTTTTATACAACGTACAACAGTCTATACACGTTGGATAGAAAAAAGTATTCGGGATACATTAATAATACATTAGGGATACACTGCAAAATGCACGATACTTTATATATAATAGACTGGCACTATACAATTTATATACAATAGATTTTCACTATACAAAATAGACCGTTATTATACAAAAAAAAATACAAAATAGACTGTCACTATACAAAAAAAATACTAAATAGACTGTCACTATACAAAATAATTATAAAATAAACTGTTAGTATTCAAAAAATATAAAATAGATATTTCGGGCTATTAGATGTAATATTTTGGATTGGATGAACATTTCAGGTCAATGGAAAAAAATATGAACTATTAAAATTTTGAGGGGTCATAGAGGGTAGTTTTCTCAATATTAATCTAATCGCTATCTTAGTAATAGTTGTTTTGTTAACTATGTGGGGAAAATACTCAAAGATATTTACATCTAAATTTTAGAAAAAACCTTGAGACAAAACCAGCCCGCCCTCTAGTTGACCCGCAAAAGTTGACAAAATATTTCATTTCAACATATTAACCGTCCTTTCCTTTTCTCTTTTTCCCCTCTTTTGGTGTAATGACCTAAATGGGAATGTCTTTCTTGCACTTTTTAAAAAGTAGAAAAAGTAATTAAGAAGCCAGTTACAACTAAATCACTATCCATCCATGCATGGAAAAGACACTTGGAAGTTTGATGTAATTGGAATAATCAGGCACTATAATTTACATTACACTCGCTATCATATGTTAACTAGCAGTTGAGTATAAGTTAATGATACAATTTTTCAACCGTAAATAACGGAAAACAACAACTCCATTTAATTACATACTTCTCCTCTTTATAGAAGCAACAACCAATTTAACTTTTAAACTGATATTTCCAATAACTAAAGGTCCAAGTGTCCCTTAAACTTTCAATATAACAGGCAAATCCAGTGGTAAGGATTAATCAAGAGAAGTTTGAAAACTTTACAAAAATGACATATATATATATATATCAATTTTTAGGACCAGAGCCTGCAGCTGGCTGTTGGAATTGCTGGTACAATGCTGCCATCCTACTATACGCATCCATGGTCATTGGCTGCAAATTTTTATAATCCATTCTTTATAAGGAAAACACTTAATATAACAGAAATAATCTCCACTATAAGTCTCAATTTTTTTTTTAAATCCAATGAAACATTTTGGCAGTAGATTTAACTTCTCTACAGATATTGTATAAGTGTTTAGAAAATTAGTGACATTTGATATATTATAACATGTAATTTGCATTATTTTATAGATTACTAACTCTATTTATTGTCGACAACTACCTATAATTATTTTATAAAGTGACTTGATAGTATAAGATTAAAAGTTTTTCTTAAGCGGTCTGTGTATATAAGTTAAATTCCTTAATTAGTGTTTAATTACCTGTGATTGGCAAGCGAGTAAGGCAGCTAAAGGATCGGGGACAGCAGCAGCAGCAGCATTGAGACGGTCAGCAGAGCCATCCCAGGATGTCATAGGCTGCATGAAGGCGGCGGCAGCAGCGGCAGCGGTAGGGTGGACAAAGGGAGGAAGTCCGGTGATATTGGGGCGGCTAAGGGTGTTGATATCCAAAACTCCGGCAGCACCCATACCCATGCCCATACCCATACCCATACCCATACCCATACCCATGCCCATGGGTGCAGTCAACATAGACATTTGAAGCTGTTGTTGCATAGCCAAAGGTAACATCATGGCCGGTGACATGTTCATTCTGCTCATCATATTCACTTGAGATTGCAGTTGCTTCAGATATTCTATCACCTCATCTAGCATTGATGCTTTATCAGTCTGCAATAAAATTAAAAAGAGGCAAATATGACATTAATTCTCTTTTTTAATTTAATTATCCTTTACCGGTATTTCATTGGTCAATAATTTGGATTATGTTAGATAGATATACGACTAAGGTGTCAAACACAGAGGGAATAATATGCTCCCTGTCAAAACGTTTTCTTATTCCCAGCACTTGAAACCAAAATCTCTAATTATAGGAGCGAAGAAGTCTCAATTATCCTGTCAACCACACTTTGAAAATCATTAGTCAATTAAATCAAATTCGTGTCAGATAGATTTATAACGGAATATCTTATGTCTCTTAAAGAGGGTGCAAGAATATTAAAAGTAAGATAATATGAACAAATTAGTATTATTTTAAAAATAAATTTCTAGCCAAAGATGGCCATATATGTATTTTGGAAAGGAATAAATGTAGAAAGCTCAGCAAAACAAATGGTTGAAACAAGATAACCACAAATTAAAGAGGGTTGTTTAGGGTCCCTACCTCAGATTTACTATGTGGTAGAACAAGATTGTTTTCTCAACTAACAAACATTTGTCGAGTTGTCTCCTTCAGGACAGTATATATATATGTGGACTTAGATATATCATTAGAATTTGGGTCCTTTCCCATATAATCACACTCATATTTAATGCCCAAAAAGTTTTAGGACCACTTTCCACTAAATTGTCTCCAGTCCCATTATTTTCACTCATTAATCTCCCACTATTGAACTAGTTACGACTACTACCTTTTTGTATTGTTTCATAAGGCTGCTCTTTTATAGCCAATCTTCACTGACACTTCCATTAAAAGAGTTGATTTTTTTTGGTTTGGATTGAATTGCAATGATGCTTGAATTTCCTTTTTTTTTCCCAAAGGGGTAAACTAACATTTCTACCTACCATTGATACTTACATAAAAAGGATTGGGATTTGGAACAAATACTATATCTGCAAATTTGTAAGAATTCGTACTCACTTTAATTACACATTATACATAATTTTGAATTATGATTAGCTCTTTTTATAGCTATTTCCAACAAAGTCAAGTTTGAGGGAAGCAATTTCATATCAAGAATGAGCAAGTTTCTGAAATTTAGAATTCCGAACAAAAGGAATAATATGCTAATTATGTGATATAAATCGTGTATTCCTCGTCCTAATTCATGTGAAGGTGTTTGATTGGGCACAAACTTAAAAAATTAGTTTTTAAAAACTTATGATCTGAAATACTCCCTCCGTTTACTTTTATTTGTCAAGTATTTTAAAAATAAATTTTTATTTTTACTTGTCACTTTTCGCATATCAAAAAAAAATTAATTTATTCTTCCTATTTTGCCCTTAAAATTAATTACTCATTTCAAATCTTTCCAAATCCATTATGACTATAAACCAATTAATATGAGTATCATGGTAAATTATGCACTTTATTTATTATTTCTTAAAGGTTGTGCCAAGTCAATAATGAACAAGTAAAAGTAAACGGAGGGAGGATGTCATAGATATTTTTGTTATTATAAATCATATCATTAAAAATAAAATAGAAAGTTTAAAGTTGAATTATATATATATATATATATATATCAATTTTTTATACAAAATTGAAAAAAAAGAGTGTAGCACATTAATTATGATAGAAGATGTATATATTACCGTCAATCCATATTTTTAAGTGAATTATCTAATATACTTTATTTCTCTCTAAAATATTTGCTTAATTATCTATTAATTGAAACGATATAGACGAATTCGGTGGGGAAAAACCAAAAAAAGTACTACTATTTTAGTTTTTCCATACAAGCAAATATCTCTAACCAAAGTAATTCACTTAGTCAAATCGATTACGACGGTATTAGATGAGAATGAACTTCTGTCTCCTAGAATTTTCTCTTCAGCGCAAAAAGAGAATAAGTGACACGTAAACAGATTAATAGGCTCTCAATTCCATTACCTTACTTGAATTTGGAACCATCTTCTGCAGTGTCTTCATCCTTTGATTAATCTTGTCTCTTCTTTTCTAAATTAAAAAAAATATATATATCAAGTCAAAATATGTACTATTTTATTTCTTTTTTTAAGCCCCTCCCCCCCACCCCCAAAGACCCCAAAACCCCCAACAAACCCTTGGTCCACCTGAAGCGGAAAAAGGGGACAAAAGAGGGAGAGATTCGTACTCGTTCAGACTGGTTGTGGATGGCAGCTGCCCTCTTCCTCTTTGTGGAAGATGAGGAGTTTTTAGATCCTTTTTTCTCATCCTCTTCATCACCTATCTCCCTCTGTCGGTTATTAAATAATCACAAAGATTAATTAAATATAAAAACTCTAAAAAATAATCTTATCTCAACTATTATCATAATAAAATTAAGATATAAAATAGAATCATGTTGAATTGAATGAAATTAAAAAGATACGTATTAATAAGAAAATCATGCAGATAACACAACGAGAATAATATGCATGCACAAAGAGAAGCTCATATATTATGCCTTGGATCTGCTGTGACAAACGGAATCGTCCCCCGTCCTATTGGTGCACTGCTTGTCGGAGCTGGTGTTTTCCGGTGACCCCATGGATGTAGAAGTGTACATTCCTGTACCCATTTCTCTATCATACGTGTCAACTGTCAATGGGCGGCTATCTCCCGCGCACGTTGCACTTCCACTTACACTCATGTCTGCCCGGCTGCTCCACTCGTGTGTGGGCTCCATTCCCACACGTGGTGCCGCCATCCAGTCTCTGCTGTTAGTGGCGCCGCTGCACGACCCCACATGTGTGGAGCCATCAAGCCCCGGCACTTGAACGGAGGATGGTGGTCGGCGGTGATAGTTGGAATTTGCGAAACATGGTACTAAGGCATCCTTGGCCATAGTGAGCGAGCCGGGAACTAGAGGAGTGTTGGTGACGACATGGTGGTAGTTGAACCAAGGGACAACATCATCCCCACAGTGTCCGCTCCCGTCGAGAGCGGACTTCTGGTGGTGGTGAGGGATGGATCGGGTGCCTTGGTTCACTATTGATTCAAGGGTGCCTCCATAGTTGGATATGGGCTTATTATTAGGCACCCGTGGAGGACCTAATCCATGCATTGCTAGCTGCCCATTTTCCCACGTTAGCTCTGCCACTTCATAATCCAATCTGCAAATTTAAAACTTTAAGTCAGCAGATGCAAAGTATAATTTAAGTTGATGATATATGTTGGCATATTATTTGTTTAAAAAAACTAACTATATATATGCTCATGTGTAATTAGAGTTAGAAAACAAAAGGTATTGGTGCCCCGTTGTACCAAGCTTTAATTTATAACTGAATCAAAATCTTGAACTTAAACAAAATTTGAAGTAAAAAATATATGTGAAAGAGTTAAAAAGAGTACATACGAGGGGACATCAGGAGCTAAGGAATTAGATTGATTTTGAAGAGGAAGCTTTGGAGGAGTGGGAGTGTCGTCAAGTTCCCAACTAGGTACACATTGATTCATTTCGAAATTGATTAAAGGGAATGTTTTCTTGATAACAATACAGTATTTTTCTTGGTGTTGAAGAGTTAGCTTCAATATAATTTTCCAGTTTTTGGGAAGAAGATAATAGAGGGTAGATATAAGAAAATTAAATGGGGTGACAGTTGGCTAACTTTAGGTCAGATTCAACATATGTGGGTGTGGACGAAGGAGACTTTTCTAACATGAAAAACAAGAAGAGAAATATAGGCTATAGAGATAAGAAGACAGTGAAGTTGAAAGAGAGAGAGAGAGTGAGGTCCATGGAAAAGACGGTTTCTGATTGGAAGATATATATATAGAGGGGATCTTTTAAAGTCACTTTTGTGGGCGGAGGAATTTCGCTAGTTAAAAGCGAAAAGTACCACACATAAAAAAGGTTATATTGCATAATCATTGAATGCCTCAACTATATTATCAACCAAGTATCTTTTATGCGTTCATATTCTCTTGCATATTTTAAATTATTCACTTTGACATTAAAATAATTCACTTTAATTTTTATAAACGAAATATTTACTCTATTTTTAAGGTTTTAAGTCAAACTTACTATGAATAGATGCTTATCATGTATCAATTTAGAAGGGTAAGAAGTTTATACAATAACAACAAACTCAATTTAATCCCACAAGTAAAGTT
This sequence comes from Nicotiana paniculata, assembly GCA_005239505.1. NCBI lineage: Eukaryota > Viridiplantae > Streptophyta > Magnoliopsida > Solanales > Solanaceae > Nicotiana > Nicotiana paniculata. The sequence continues at coordinate 13,969 of MDKI01248324.1, read as the reverse complement.
TGAGAAGAGTAGTTGTTTGGAGACCTTATCTGGTAAGATAGAGAAGATGTTTTTGGTAGACCCTCGCTCAAGAAAAGATAAATGTAATAACCCGACCAGTCGTTTTGAGTTCTAGCGTGTCGTTTGACGGTTTGAGGACTTGAGTAGCTTCACTTCATGTATTATGACTTGTTCATTGGTTGGAATTGAATTTCGTGAGGTTCAGAGTTATTTCAGAAGAAAAATTCTCAATTCGGAAGCCTTAAGTTGGAAGAGTTGACCAATGATTTGACTTTTGAGTAACAAACCTCGTAATTAGGATTTGGAGGTTCCAATAGGTCCGTATGATGATTTCAGACTAGGGCGTATGTTCGGGTTGAGTATCGGGTCGCCCGAGAGCATTTCGGCGCTTATTATGGAATGTTGTCATTTTGAAAGTTCAAGAATTTCTTATGTTTGATTTGGAGTGAATTTTGATCTTATCAATATCCGTTTGAGGTTCTGAGCCTTAGAATAGGTTCGTATCGTGATTGGTGTCTTGCACGCTAAATTTAGCGGCATTTTCAGGATGTTAAGGTTTAATTCGGACGCGTTCGACAAAGTTTAAAAGTTTAAAGAAAGGTTTCGATCGTCGATTCATAGTTTTGATGTTGTTTGGTGTGATTTAAGACTTCGACTAAGTCCGTATCGTATTTTAGGACTTGTTGGTATGGCTGGATAAGGTTCTGGGGGCCTCGGGTGCGAATCGGATTGGAATCGGATCGAGTTTTGGACTTAAGGAAATGTTGAAGCTCAAGGCTTCTTGTGTGATCACACCTGCGAGGTTATGGACGTAGGTACGAGACTGCAGAAGCGGCCCAGAGTTCGTAGAAGCAGTTGGGATTGAGGCTGGTTGGATTCGCAGTGCGAGGAATTTACTGCACCTACGAGCTCGCAGAAGCAGAAGTGATCTAAGGCTGGAAGATAACAGGTGGGGGTATTGTAGAGCACCTGCGGAGCCGCAGGTGGGGTCATGGGCGCGCAGGTACAGAGTGTTGCTCGAGCTGGGGAGTATGCAGATGCAGGTGATTATCGCAGAAGCAGATGCCCATCTGCGATTGAATGTCTGCAGAAGCGTAAGGGGTTCCGCAGGTGCGGAAAATTGGCTAGGCAGAATATATATGCTAGCGAAAACGGGATTTGCTCATTTCCTCTTATTTTTTTATCTCTGGGAGATTTTGGAGAGCTATTTCATCTATTGGTTGGGGGTAAGTGTTTCTAAACCACTTCTGATTATATTTCATGAAGACATATGAAATTTTAACATAGAAATTAGTGAAAATTGGGGGATTTTGAAAGAAACCTAAAATTGATAATTTCGGATTTTGATCACAATTTTGAAAGTGGAATTAGGAATAAATAATATGTTTAAGTTCATAATATTATGGGTAATGTTTATCTTCAAAAATTTTTGGAATCCGGACACGTGGGCCCGAGAGTTGACTTTATTGATTTTTCGAGCGAAGTTAAGATTCATTATAAATTGTTAAGTTATACGCATTGGGGTATATTTTGATTGATTTGCACATTGTTTGACTAGTTTTGAATTGATGGTCGTCGGTTCGAGGTGTTAGAGAGGCGTTGGAGTAGGTTATGGAACTTCGGAGCAAGCTAGTTCACCTGTCTAACCTTGTGAGGGGGAAATTACTCCGTATTTATTATTCTTGTCATATGTTACATGTTGTGGGAGTTGCGCACGTATGAGGTGACGAGCGTCCGTGGGCATACTAGAATTCCTGATTATGTCTGGATAGACTAGGATTCATGCCATGCTTTATTGTGCTAGTTGAGTTATTCTTGCCAGCTTAGTTACTTGATTTCGCGTTACGACCTGAGGCTAGGATTGCGTAGAGTGATAGACTCGCTATTCTAGAGATTCAAGCTACTTGATTAGCCGCGAAATAATTGTGCTTCCCTTACGAATTTCTCTCGCGTGGTGCGTTTTCATCAAAAAGCTTCTTTAAATTTCATAACTCACACGTACATTTGTGAGTGGGGTCAAGGACCCGCTAAACCTTCTTATTCTTTTGGGATCGGTCCGTTCGCCTCGGCAGTATCATATTCTTATAGGATCGGGCCATTCGCCTTGACAGTATCATATTCTTATGGGATCAGGCCGTTCGCCTCGGCAGTATCATATTCTTATGGGATCGGGTTGTTCGCCTCGGCATTTCTATAAAATACTCTTATGGGATGGTCCATTTTCCTGGGAAACTTCATGAAACCCTCTTATGGGATTGAGCCATTCTCCTCGGCAGTATCATATTCTTATAGGATCAGGTTGTTCGCCTCGGCATTTCTATGAAATACTCTTATGGGATCGGGCCATTCGCCTCGGCAACTTAATGAAACACTCTTACGGGATGGGGTCGTTCGCCTCGGCAGAATCGTGCGTAATATTTGACAAGAAGCTAGTGTATCCGTGGGTTTTCATGATTTGAATTGCGACGACCTATCTGGTGGGGACCATTTTTTATACATATATACTCCTGTTGAGGAGGTATTCGAAATTGAGATCCAGTGTTTACCATTCAAAGGAGGATTGTACCGCGTACTTATATTTGCTTACACTATTTATTTGTCATGCCTCATACTTGTTTACTTTCTATTGTACTTGATTTATTGGACCACTAGTAAGTGTCGATGTCGACCCCTCGTCACTACTTCTTCGGAGTTAGGCTAGATACTTGCTGGGTACACGTTGATTTATGTACTCATGCTACACTTCTACACTTATTGTGCAGGTATATATTTTTTTATGGTCTTTTGGGCGCAAAGGCGCGGCTATTGCGGGGACTTTACAGCGAGCTGCATCCCAGGTTACGATCCGCAGCATACCAAGTCTCCATCAGAATTATTTATATTTTCATGTCTAACTTGTATTCTATACAAATGTTGTATTATCATTGTACCTTCTAGTAGATGCTCATGCTCTTGTGACACTGGGTTTTGGAGGTGTTCTAGAATTTGTTATTGATTGTTTTACATTGATATACTTTCACTTATTATTTTAACGAAATCTTACGCAAGTACGATTCATTTTAACGCACTGACCTTTCTATCTAAATAAGATTCATGATTTAAAAAATAATAAAATGAATAAGTAGCCCCAAACAGTAACAACTAGAAAATTATGATAGCTCACACAAACAAAATAATCGGGTATAAATAAAGCTCCAAGAATATGAAAATACAAGAGTGCTACTAATACAATTGGTAGGAAAGGGTAAATTCACTACTACCTACTAACCATCTACCTCAATTTTCGACCGCAACATCTTTTTATTCAGATCAGGTCATGTCCTCGATAAGATATTTATACATATTAATATGCAAAACATAATTTATTTATTTTTAAAAAAGGAGAAAGTAGAAAAGAACATGATAATTCTGGAATATCTAATCTTCCAACTTTTACAAGTAGCAATCTGTATGGAAGATTGGAAGTCGCTTGGGATTCGGTGGTACATCCTCTTTTATCGGGAAGATTAATTAACGAAATTTTGATATTTTAAGATTAAGTATTATGTCAATGGGATTTTTTTATTTTATACATTATTTAAAATTTTATTACGAAAAATATTAATATTTTGATAGTTATCCTATCTAAACATATTTTAGTCACAAAATTTATACAAACCACCACTCTCAATCCATTATTTATGCCTTCAATCAAAAATTTAATTATACTTTTTTTCTATTTTCTCTCCTCTCCTATTTTCCTTTTTTTGCCGCCTACTCAGTTGCATCTTCCCGGCTCTAAATTTTGCAGCGTAATTTGCTTTTTTTGATCAATCTGTTGTCTCTGTATTGTGACAATAGCGTTTTCCGTATTCTTCAGCCAAGAAATTTGTGGTGGCTGGCTTTCGTTGTATTTCGTCAATAGTGCGCCGAAATTTAATTATTTCTTTGATCACTAAAGAATGACTGGATCTATTACAGGGAGTGTAAAGAATTGTACCAGAAAAAACATGGAATATAAAGAATTGTTAAAAGCACGAGTATAATTTTAGATAATGAAAAATATTTCAAAGATTCTGGTTGCCCATCTTGCAAAATTCCCAATAGACCTAGAAATTTCAATAACATACATTGATATGTACTCTGAACTGTAGAATCAGGATTATTACATGAGGGCTTCATACAAATTAAAAATAAATTTTGTATAAATTTAATACATTTGCAACAAAATACAAACTTAAAATAAATTACATAGTATACAATTTATTTACAATTTTCATACATTATTTTTACCTAGTTATATACAACTACAATATCATACCACTTAAATACAATTCTTATACATTTTTTATACAATATGTCTTTTGTATATTTTGTATCTGATTTATACATAGTAAAAATAAATTTCATACAACTAATTATATATTATACAACTCTACACTTTCATACATTATTTTTACTCAGTTATATACAACTACAATATCATACAACTTAAATACAAATTTTATACAATATGTCTTTTATATATTTTGCATCTGATTTATGCATAGTAAAAAGAAATTTCATACAACTAATTTTGTATTATACAACTTTCATACATTATTTCTACCAAATTATATACAACCACAATATCATACAACTTAAATACAAGTTTTATACAATATTGTGTAACGTTCATATAATATTTAAATATAAAAACTATAAACAACAGAATATAATTTTTCTACAACTTTACTACAATTTCGTAAGTATAATGTATGTCATGTCTTCTTCTTCTTCTTCGAGTTTCAATCTGAAATTCAGCCAAAATCAAGTCTAATCTTCATCAAAACACCCTCAAAATTGAGATATAAACTCAAAATAATATTCTCAATTGTTTGCAGCAACACCCACTACAAAATAAACAGCGTTTAGGGACGGAATTTAGCGACAAGAGATATTCTGTAGCTAAATAACGACGGATTAGCGACGTAATTTGTATTTTGTCGCCCAATAAGCTACAAAATAGTTCGTATCAAATATAGCGACGGATTAGCGACAAAAAACTTATATTCGTTGCTAGAATTGGCGCTAAATATTAGCGCCTTTATTTTACCTACAAAATTAGCGACGAAATATGGGCGACAAAAGTTATTAAAACGTAGCGACGGAATTAACGTCAAATAATCCGTCGCAGAATTTATTTTACTTATAAAGGCATTCAAAAATTATCTGCGACAAAAATTTCATCGCTAATCTCCTAAAATAAATTTTCATTACTTATTAGTAGCGACAGAATTTCGTTCCGCCGCTATTCCGTCGCAAAATTTCCACCCCAAAATTGAAATTACCCTAGGTAAAAGACGTTCCCAACCATTAGGGCACAAACACCCTAATTTGTTCCGTTTTTTCTTCCTCTTTCTTCTTGTTCTCTTCTTCGAAGGAACAAACAGCATCGTAGGTCGACGATCCTCAACAAACGCTGAGACCTCAACAGCGTAGGCGACAGTCATCTCTAAACTGTTTTCTTATTTTTGCAAAGTGATTTTGTTCTCAGAGGTATGAGCTTTCTTTCTACTGATATTTGACAATTTAAGTGCTCAAATTAAGTGTCAAATCTTTGAATATTTTGTTACTTTTCTTGTGTTAAAAAGTAATTTTTTATACCTATCTTAAAAATAGAAGAAAAGCTTTGAAATAGCAATTTTTTTGCTGCGAAAATCTGAAATTTGAAGTCGTATGTTTGCAGAATGCTGAAATTCGAAGTCGTGCGTTGATTTTAGGGATTGCATGTCCTTGATAAGATAAAATTCTTTGTGATTTCATCTTGTCTTGTGCTTTATTTTGGTGTTCTCTTTCCAAAGTTTCTCCATATTTTGTGATTACATTTTTTTTATTTGAGATAGTAGCTACAGACTAGTTGGAAATGTGCGCGTGTGTGTATTCTGTGTGTGTGTGTATTCTGCGCGTATACGGGTCTTTCCAGAATGTTTATTTGAAGTTCAATGAGTTGAAGATATGTGAGTTTTTGTCTTCAAATACAGAAAATTGGGCATGGATCTAGGGTTAATGTCTGAAAAATAGAAGAAATCTTTCGATATTGCAAGTCTTCGACAAGATTCTGAAATTCGAAGTCCTGTGTTTACCGATCTGCTCCGTCAGTGAGTATTTTTGTAAACAAACAGTTTTTAAGACAAAATTATGCGGTGCATGTTATTTTCAATACGCCAAACCAAACAGTAGATAAAAAATATCCTAGCATAACTATCTTAACGTAACTAATCTCAGCATTACTAATACTGTATCCAGTACTATTCTTATACACCCTATCGAACGACCCCTTAAATGTTTTACAAAAGCACTTACGATCTGTGAGTACTGCCTATAAGATGAACCTCATTTCTTATTGGACCATTTATAAATTGCAAAATACTTTAACAGGGAACTTCTATATAGGAATCTATACGTGCAGGTCATAATTCTTTGATAAATTATGGGAATTCATTACTTTAGAGAAAAGAAAAAACGGGACATTTGCTGCATTTTTTGACTGTTTGCACCATTAAGCCACTCTTTGTAGGGAGTTGAAATGTAATAGTCCTTGTGAAAGGTGCTGATATGCCATGTCTTTAGAAAAAGTTAACAATAAATTGAAACACATAGTTTTCAACAAAATTGCTTATCTGTGAAATAGTTATTAATAAAAGTTACCACTAATAAAACACGAACAAATAAAAGAATGGTTAAAGCACACATATGGAAGTACAAACTCCAAAAGAAATTGCAGTTATGAATAGCGGCTTGTGAATTACTATCATAGAAGAAGCTACTGCATTCTTTTAGCCACTCCGTTTGTGGAATATAAATAAATCACTACCAAATACGAATTGATGAAGTTTCTTTACAAGAAACAAACGTTTTTTTAATAACGCTACATTGTAACAGGCATAAAAAGACACATATTCATCTAAACAATTGTTTTGCATGACAGTATGTATTTTTATTAGAAAAATGTAAAAGCGATTAAACTACATTCTGCTGCCTGATTTGGAGCAACGACTAGTAATAGGTCAACGTGAATGAATATATATCACAAAGATCATATAAATTTCATTCTGATATATTTTGCATTTTAAATACTCACAATAGTAAACTAGAAGGATACTTCAAGAATACCAAACCTGCACAATAGTAAATATATAAGTTATCATTAGCAAGTTATAAAGAAGAGAAGCTTTTGACATTCAAGTTATATATATCTCATGAGACGTATAGGCACACAAACAATGCTTCGATAAATTCAAATCCAACAATCAAGTAAACAACCAATTCATGAAAGTTATTTCCGCAGAATAACTTAAATTTGTTCCTTAGGATTCTGATATTCTTTTATGTTATTTTTCTTATAGAGATATTAAATGTGCTAATATATTGGTGGATGCTAAATGATCGGTCAAGCTTGCTGATTTTAAATAATGAATTTTAAGGTTTTGTTTATTTTAATATTAAATAGGAACATGGACAATCTAGAGCATGATTGGATGTACAAAAGGTTGGATGGCCGAGGGGGTATTAATTCAAGTTTCATAACTGGTGTGGACAAGTTTCTCCAGTTTGCTTGTTCTCAGCGCAATCACATGAGTGGTGACAATGTTAGACGTCCATGTAAAAAATGTCACAACATTAGATACATGGATGTTGAAACCGTTAAATTACACCTTTATCAGTATGGATTTGTTGAGAACTATTTTTTTTGGCAGTATCAAGGAGAAAATAATATGACCGGTGGGATGTCTTCTAGTGGTGATTTTCATGGTGGCGCTCAACCTGAATCAGGATATGAGAATCCATATCGACAAATGGTCTTGGATGCAGCTGGACCCAATTTTGGCCATGGTTTGAGCTGGCAGTCTTATAATAATACTGAACATGAGTCGTCTCATTCTTATGAACCTTCAATGGAGGCGGAGCCTAATCCTTCAATGGAAGAGGATCCTAATACTTCAATGGAGGAGGAGCCAAATCTTGAGTGCCAAAGGTTTTATGATTTGCTATAGGCCGCTGATGCAAAAGTATACCCTGGTTCTTCCCTCTCTCAACTCGCAGTAGTTTCTAGGATGCTAAATATTAAAATGAAGAATACTTTATCACAAAGAGGTTATAACCAAATGATGCAATTGTTGAAAGAGGCTTTACCAGAAGATAATACAATGCTTGATAACTATTATGAGACCAAGAAGCTAGTGTATAGCTTGGGTTTGCCAGTTGAAAAGATTGATTGTTGTAATTCTGGATGTATGTTGTATTGGGGTGAAGATGAGGACCTCACATCTTGCAAGTTTTGTGGCCACCAGAGGTACAAACGTCGTGTCGGTTCTCGTAAGAGGAAATTAATCCCTTACAAAAAAATGTTTTATTTTCCTCTGATTCCAAGATTGCGGAGATTATATGCATCTCATGCTACAGCCGCTGATATGATATGGCATCATGAACACGTACAAGAGGAGGGCGTAATGCGTCATCCATCAGACTCTAAGGCTTGGAAGCACTTCAATGAAACTCATCCTTTTTTTTGCTGTTGAACCAAGAAATGTGAGGTTGGGATTATGTACTGATGGTTTTCAGCCCTTTGGTCATTCAGGGAGGAAATACTCTTCATGGATAGTGATTGTCACTCCATACAATTTGCCTCCAGGGATGTGTATGAAAGAGGCGTACATGTTCTTAACTATCATTGTTCCAGGGCCAAACAACCCTAAACAAAAAATTGATGTTTATCTACAACCTTTAATAAAGGAATTGACCATGTTGTGGGAGACAAGTGTAGAAGCATTTGACATCTCTAAAAAAACAAAATTTTCAATTAAGGGCCGCTTTGATGTGGACAATCAATGACTTTCCAGCATATTCTATATTATTTGGATGGAGTACTGTCGGTAACTAAGCATGTCCTTATTGTATGGAAGAAGCACAATCCTTCAGATTACGTCATGGTGGGAAAATAACTTGGTTTGATAGTCATAGAATGTTTCTTGACCAAAATCATCCGTTTAGGAGAGATCGTAAAAACTTTCGTAAAGATCAGACTGTCAGAAGGCTACCACCACCCCTTAGAACAGGAGAGGAATCTTGAACCAAATTTGTGAGTTGGGACTGAGAAAAGTAACTTAGCTAGATGCGGAAGAAGTTAATGGGAGAATTTCTAGGTGTTGTGGATGGAAAAAGAGAAGCATCTTTTGGGATTTGCCTTATTGGAGATCTAACATGATCCGACATAATCTCGATGTCATGCATATTGAGAAAAATGTCTTTGATAATGTATTTAACACAATTCTTAATGTTGATGGCAAAACAAAAGACAATCCAAAGGCACGTGAAGATATGGTAAACTATTGCGATCGACCGTAATTGGCAAAGAATCCTATTGATGGAAGCTATCCCAAAACTGCATATACAATAGAGAAGAATAAAAAAATTGCCTTGTTCAATTGGTTGGAAAATGTGAAGTTTCCAGATGGGTATGTTTCGAATTTGAGTCGATGCCTAGAAACGGACAAGTATAAATTATTTGGTATGAAAAGTCATGATTGCCACGTGTTCATGCAACGATTAATGCATATTGCCTTTCGTGAGCTACTTCCTAGTAATGTGTGGCAATCACTTACGGAATTGAGCTTATTTTTTAAGGATCTCACCTCGACTGTTCTTCGAGTGGTGGACATGGAGAGATTAGAGGTAGACATTCCATAGATCTTGTGTAAGTTAGAGCGTATATTTCCTCCTGGATTCTTTAACTCAATGGAACATGTGTCTGTACACCTGCCATATGAAGCAAGGATTACTGGACCTGTACAATATAGATGGATGTATCCTTTTGAGAGGTAATGAACTTTTTATGCTCTTATTATGACAAGTATGCTACACATGACTTTATGAATTTAATGGTCTATCCATTTACTTGTATAGGTACCTTCGAACTCTTAAAAAATGATAAGGAATAAAGCTAGTGTCGAGGGTTCAATTTGTGAAGCATACTTGATGATGGAATCAACACAATTGTTTTCTCATTATTTTGAACCTCATGTCATGAAATGTAATCATAATGTGGCCTGTAATGATGATGGTGGTGTCATGAAAGATCTTGAAGGAAATTTATCAATATTCACCCATCCAGGACGACTATGGGGAGAAGGAAAAAAGAGAAGTTTGTCCTTCGAAGAAATCAAGCCAGCCCAAACTTATATTCTACTAAATTGTGTAGAGGTTGAGCCGTTTGTAAGGTATCATTTTTAATAATAATAGATATATTCATATATTTTGAGTCTGTATTTAACTTATTTTATTGCAATGAAGTATGTACATACAACGGTTGCAAGAAGAATTCCCCAATCTATCTCAGGATCAAACAAATGAGAGTCTTGAAACGTGTTTTGCTATATGGTTCAAGGAATATGTAAGATTATAATAACCATTATCTTTTAAGCAATTATGTAGTTGAATTGGATTGTTATATTTAACTAAGTCTTATAATTTTTTTGAAATAGGTTCGATGCAACCACATTGAGAACCAATTCTTGCGTAGTCTTGCTCATGGACCATTAATAAGCGCAAAATGTTATCCGGTGTATTTTGTTAACGATACAAATTTAACACAGAATGTCATGGTAGTGCAAGATCAACAATTAATAGTGGAGTGTGTATCTCGGATCCAAATGTTGGTGACTATTATGGACGGATACAAGAGATTATACAATTGGAATAACGTGAAGAACCTTTAAAGCAAATTGTGTTATTCAAGTGTGAATGGTTTGATCCAATTGTGAATGTTGGTGTCAAGGAGCATAACCAATATAAATTAGTCGATGTGAACCATCGCCGTCGTTTTGGAAAGTACGATCCTTTTATTCTTGCGATGCAAGCAACTCAAGTGTGTTATGTGCCTTATCCTAGCACGAAAAAGGACAAGGATGATTGGGTAGCTATTTTGAAAGTTAAACCTCGGGATGTTATTGAACTTCCTGATGAGGAAATAACATCAACTCCAGAGCCGACTCTTCCATTCCAAGTTGAAGAAGTTGAAGTCCATTTGATAGATATGAATTTCACCACTGATGAGAATATAATCTTTCATGATCCAAATGGGGATGTAATTGAAATGGGGATGGAGAATCAAGAGTTCGAAGAAGAAACTTCAGAAGACGAGTATGAAACTGAGGATGAAAATGAGGAGGATGATGAGGAAGAGGTTGAAGAAGAAACAGATGAAGACTAGTGTGTTGATAAAAATGCACTATTATATTTTTATTGAATTTTGCTTTTCTTGTAATCTTTGTGGTATGTTATAAGTCATGTATCTATTTTATAGTATAATCTATAGAGAATCAAATCGACTACCATGTTTGTAGTAATCTAAATGGTACAATACTCTTCTAATTTATGTTGTGTTGTGCCTCTTTTTACATTAATCTGGCTTTTTTTTTGTAGCAGTAGAATAATATTTATTATCAACTTAGTAGTGTTACCTGATTGATCTGTCTAAATTCAGAATTAATTGGAGCCAAAATCGTTGTATTTTGGTCTAAAGAAGTTATCAAATTCAACAATTCAATGAGTAGTTCAAGCATTGGATAGATCACGTATTTTTTATATTTTGTTATGTCTCTTTGTATCATTTAATAGTGACTTTTTGATATTTTCTTTAGAAGAACATTTTAATTTGAAGCTTCATATGCCATATGTTATTTAGATATGCATAGTTTCATATTCTTCTTTTATTTATTTATTTTGCAGATATGCCTAGAGGGAGAGGTCGTGGTGGCGCAGGCCGTGTGGGTAAATCTGCAGCTAGAGGTAATTTTTACTCATGGAAATATGCCTACTGTTCCCATTCTCACAATCAATCCTCAACAAGGTGGTACGAGTTCCTCGAGTGGACCAGATCATATCAATCAAGTTCAAACATTAGGTCCTAGTAGTACGCCACCTATTCAAATATCAGGCAATGGTAGTACCCCAACTATTAATTTGGAACCATCTCCAAATACCCCTAATCAGAGCAACACAATAGGCGAGGGTACATCTTCTCAAAGCAACGGAATAGGCGAAACTGAGTGTATCAGTACCCGCAGGCCGCGGACGCTTACTATTTTTCGTACAGGGTTAGTCCATACTTGTACTATTACTTTTGGTATATTTTTATTGGTACATGGTATTCCTTTAAATAATGTCTTCTAATTTGCTCAAGTTAGAGCTTTCATTTCAATGCTCTGATTTTATAACTAAGTCTTTCAAGCATGAACTTGATCCTAATGGATTCAACTGGAAAAACGTCTCAAATGAGATAAAAAAAATTATTTTGGAGAATTCAAGGTATCCATCACAATTCGATTTAGAAAGTATATTAACTTTTATATGTAAATTATTAGTGTTATTACTTTATAAAATTATTTCAGAAGGCTTTCTACTGGGATTCTTCAATTGATAGTGCGGTGCGGATCTAATGGGAGCGTAAGGCAGCAATAAGATACAGTGATTTTGTTAGCAAACTAAAATCACATAAGGTGCAACCGGACACTATTCCAGATAATGTGTGGGAAAGTTGGTTGAGACTTTGGGAAGATCCTAAGTGTATTGAAAAGTCAGAAATAAATGTAAAAAATCACCGTGGTGGGAGCGAAGCTGCCAGTGGGACTCACACAGGTGGCTCTATCAGTGTTGGGGAGCATTGCAAGAGACTTGCAAGTGGATATAAAATATCTGAAAATCTCATTTAAGTTTCCACTAATTCGAATTGAAAATCTTATTTAAGTTCGGTAAGTTATGAGTTAATGCCTAAGTTACTGGATATGATGTCTTTCAGAATATTCTATGTTCTTATTACCCTAATATAGCAAAGTAATGCCTGATCTACCAAATCCCAAAACACAAGACTGTTTTCCATAAACCAAACTAAAAACCTTAGTCTTTGCAGTTATTAGACAATAATGGCATAAATTATCACGCAATGAAAAAAAATTCATTAGTTTCTTCAAGAATTCATTAATCCTTCAACTCTAGAAAACCCATTACTAATAGGTAACAGCTCATATAAAATGCAAAATGTGAAATTGGTCACAACTCACACTTGCTCAATGGCTATATGTTTTAGTTGGTAATCCATGAGTTGCATTGGAATGAGTACCCCTCATAAGATAATTAACAAGTAAATACATCCCTTTGAACTTTGTTAAAACTAGCCTTTGATGAGTACTTTCTTATGAGCTAAGTTGGCAATATCACAACATTCAACTGACAGTTTGATCCTTATTATTTCGAATAGAAAGAAATCACTGATGGTAAAGGGGTTGAGTTTTGCTTGGTTGAGTTTTTGCTTTGTATCTTTTTGCTTGGTTGAGTTTGGTACACAGTGTATCTGTTTATTTTCTTTGTAATTAGACACCATACACTGTGGCTCTGTTTATGCAATGTAATCTCAACCAGTGATATCAAGCAAATGTTGAAACGATTAAAAGGAAGCATCGGAAACAATTCAAACAAGAGGTGATAACAGTAGCTAATCGAGCAGTGATATACCACACCTGGAGAGCTAGGAATTTTAAAAGATTTCAGGCAAAAATGTACATAAATCAGAGGTAGTGACACAAATAAAAAGGAAAGTTACAGAGAGGGTAGATTTTATGAAGATGTCAAAGAAAGCACATAGGTGTAGAAGTTTAGTCCAGCAGATACTTTGTAATTACTTTGTAATTAGCAGTTTTTGCATTGGGGGCCTATGATTTATCCAGGTACTGTGTTGCTTCACTGCTACTGGACATCTTAGGTATTCTCAAAAGTAAACTTCCATAAATGCTGCAAACTTATTATCCCCTTCCATTTCAAACGTTAAATTTTTTGTATAGGCTGTTAAAAAGGGTCGAGATCCAACACAAGTGAGTTGCATTTGCACGTCCATACTATTACGCGGCGCCTTCCTGAGGTTCTTTGGAAGGGCGACGTAAGGCTAAGCAACCGA
>ML350576.1:0-83022 GCA_005239505.1 Nicotiana paniculata | reverse complement strand
TAATGGGGGGGGGGGGGGGGGGGGGGGGGGGGGATTTGAACGAAGGAACTTTGGTCGCTATAATATCGTATTGAAGCATGTGATTATCTATTTAAAAGTTAAGTTGTTAGATTGAGTAAACTTTTACTTAAATATATTATGTCCCTACAGGACTAAGCTTATATGCACGATGTTAGGCTTCGTTTTGGCGTTTCTTATTTATCACATTATTGATGATTTATGATAGACCTTGTTTTGTTTCATTTTACATTTTGACTAAAAAGCTCCCAATAAAGTGAAATGAATATAGAGGATTTTAGAGCTGAGCTAAAATCATTTGGGATTGAGACATAATAGTAATTATTGTTGTTGTTGATATTGTTTGGCATTTGAATGTATGGAGTTTTCTATATTAGGGTACTTCCACTGTATTTGAGTTGAGGAAAGATATTGCTATTTTATAACATATTGGAGACAACAGAGAATTAATATGCTTACTGCTCTGTTCCTAGTGGAGTATAGAATAACGTATTAGGTGTTTGTTTTGATTTTCTAACCTTGTACTTCCTTCGTTTTAGTTTATGTGAATCTATTTCCTTTTTGATTCCGTTTCAAAAAGAATAATCTCTTTTTAAATTTGGAAACAATTTAGCTTAAACTTTCAATTCTACTTTTAATGAGAATCTTTTATAACCACACAAATGCTCTGGATCCCTTTTTGACTTGTTTAGCACCACAAATTCCAAAAGTCTTCATTTTTTCCTAAACTCCGTGCCTAGCCAAACAGGTTCATATAATTGGAACGGAGGGAGTATGATTTTCCCTTCTCTTGAAGGAAGCAAAACATTTTTAGCATATATTTTTTTTCCTAAAAGGAATTATAAATCTTTTATATTTGGCTAGTCTTTTTTCTTAAAATAAATTGTTTTGTACTTCTATAAATTGAGAATCTTTCTTCTCATTTTGTAGCATCCACGATGTAACCTTAAGGGTCTGAGTCTTATTTAAAGATAGAATTATTAGACAAGTATTATCTTGCCACTTGTGTGAGTCTCTTTAAGAGTAAATTGTGTGAGGTTGTTATCTCAATATTTTATACTTTATATAATGGATCGCTCATCTTCACTTGTATATGTAGGTCAATTGACCGAACCACGTTAAATATTTGTGTCTTGTTTGGCATGTTTCTCTTTTGTTGTCTGACTTACATCGTTGAAAATATGGTTTGTTAGTTTCCACTTTCGATGGTAACATAATGTTCTGTCGTAAAACTCAGTAGCTTCATATGTTCATTTAAGACAGTGGAGTGTACCTCGTATTCAAGAGGCAATGTATGAGCTTTGACTAATGCATTTTAGATTAGATTCTAGATCAATATATTAAGATGTTCTTCCATTGGTTTGTCTGATGAGTTTTTCTACTTAGCATGGAGTCTGATTAGTATTTGTATGATATGCTTCTGGTTTAATGGTTTTAACTTTTTTATTTTTCTGATTTTTATTGCTGTCACAAATTCTATAGTCTATATTTAGTCTTCTTAAACTGAGGGTCTCTCGGAAACAACCTCTCTATCCTCCGGCGTAGGGGTAAGGTCTGCATACATTCTACCGTCCCCAGAGCATGTGCGATTTTACTGGATTGTTATTGTTGTTTATCACTTTGCCAAGTTGTTATTGAAGCAATAAAGATCAAGTGCTTCTGTTCACCAAATATGTGTTATGATAGAGTAATTGGAGTTAGAAGTCATACTCACTAACATAGCTTCTTTGTCTTTTTAATTTAATGAAGTCATGCTCACTAACATAGATTGTGTGTACTGTTTTACCTGTTGGAATTTGCACGATTGCAAATATTTTGAAACTGGTAATTTCTTTTGGGTTTTGAACGCGTTTATTGCAGGAGAATTGGCCGAGTGTTCTGTTTGCAATTGCTGGAGGAGTAGTCCTCAGTCTAGGGAACCTTTCAACTCAATATGCTTGGGCTTATGTTGGATTGTCAGTCACTGAGGTTATCACTGCAAGCATTACGGTTGTTATAGGTATCATTTTACTGAAGCGAGTCATCTACTAATAACCTATGGCAAGGAATTGATCCGACGATATTATGTTGGAGTTTGACATGCGTTCTTGCTTTGGTTATGGCAGGAACGACCTTGAATTACTACCTTGACGACAAAATTAACAAAGCTGAGATTCTTTTTCCTGGCGTTGGATGCTTCTTGATTGCTGTTTGTCTAGGCTCTGCTGTTCATGCATCCAACGCAGCTGATAACAAAGCAAAACTTGATTATTTTGAAAATGATTCTAAGAATGGGGTTGGGTATATATGCATCAACTCAAGAACATATTGCAATTATGAATTCTTCCAAGCACATCATTTACATAGCTTCTCCAGCTGGAAAACGAACTATTTATGATTCATTGTTTCTTAACTCGTAGAAAACTAAATCACAAAAATATGTAACAGGACTTGTGTTTTTTTTTTTTTAGGTTCATATTGTGACAAGGTTGATATAGATGTCTATCACTATACTTCTGCATGTGATGAAGTAATCGGCAATAATTTGGCATATTTTACTATCTTTAAATTTTTTTCTGGAGTTGTGCTAGAGGGGGGACAGAGAAATGGAAACATACAAACATCCTGGCTATTTTACTCCCTTGTTGTCACTCTTTTAGTGCACAGGATATACAGAAAATCTGATAAGGATTTCACACCACATATCGATGTAAATTTCCATCCACTGATTGTGGGAAATTGATTTCAGTTTTGTTGAATCTTTGGCAGGACAAAAGGTGTAACTGACTCTAAACAAATAAATACAAACACAGGTAATTAGTTTTAGCTGGAGCATTTGAAGTTCATGTCTTCTCCATTTTTCTTATTAGATTGGTGGATTTATTATTTACCTTTTTAGTTAATGTATAGATTCTGTGCAGTTGATATGAATGACTTGGAAAATGGAGTTGTTTCTGAGGAGAAGGCAAAAGCTGGGACTGCAATTTTCCTTATAGAAGTTGAGAACAAAAGGGCAATGAAGGTTAAAAATTCTTACTCCAACTTGTCTTTTTATAGTAGTCCAATGAAATGGGCCTGAATAAAGCGAAATGGACAACAAGCAGGGGCGGATCCATGGTGTAAATCGTGGTTCACGTGAACTCGTGATCCTCCGACAATATCAAATATATTATGTACATAATTTGCGAAAAATAACTTATTATTACTTGATGATACCCATGGTCAAAAGAGATAAAGTGGTTCACTGGTCTTGCCCCTTATTTCTTGCTAACCTATGGTCATGGGATCAAGTATCAATATTGCACCCATGTTCTCGAAATTCTGGATCCGCCTCTGACAACAAGAATGCATATAGCCTATCCAAACTGTCCGGAGTGGAGGCATATATAGTTGATTAATTGTTTGATTTGTAGAGACACACCTAATATATTACATTATCATGTTTGCTTTGCAGGTTTTTGGGAAGAGTACTTACATTGGTCTGGCCATTACCTTCTTTGCTGGAGCTTGTCTTTCTCTCTTCTCGCCGGCATTTAACCTAGCAACAAATGATCAGTGGCATGTTCTAAAACACGGGGTTCCACACTTAAGTGTCTATACAGCATTTTTCTACTTCTCAGTTTCTAGCTCTTTGATTGCCACGATTCTGAACTTCGCCTTCTTGTACCGCCCTGTATTAAATGCACCCAAATCGTCGCTGAAGTCTTATGTTAACGATTGGGATGGCAGATGTTGGGCTCTTTTGGCTGGACTTTTGAGTGGCTTTGGAAATGGTCTTCAATTTATGGGAGGTCAAGCAGCTGGATATGCAGCTGCAGATGCTGTTCAGGTTAGTACATTTATCTGCACAACAAATTCATTACAAATAGAACCATACATTAAAGCCGCCAGCGGTCCAGCCTGCTATTTTATCAATTGTCATATTGACTAGTGAATATGATTTACTAGAATAAAGCATGCTGTCCTCATTTTGAAATGTGGTGTTTAATTTCAGGCACTGCCTCTTGTGAGCACATTTTGGGGGGTAATATTGTTTGGAGAATATCGAAGATCATCAGGAAGAACGTATACACTTCTTGCGGGAATGTTGCTCATGTTTATAGCAGCTGTTGCAATTCTCATGGCATCAGCAGGACATCGCAAATAGAACGGGCCGGGGGCAAATTAAATCGAATAGCTAATGTTTCTCTTGTACATATCACCTTAAAGCTTCTTGTGAGTAGAAGCAAGTCCGGTCGAAGCACATTCGTTATAGTTGCTTAGAATCTTCTAGCTGTGGCAGTTTCTGTTTATTCAAGAAAGAAGAAACTGAAGAAAACCATTCGAGTGAACTCGCGGAAGAAGGGAAAGGAAAGCTTTCTATGTAGATGTAATGTAGCTGTTGCAGCATTATGCAACCTTCTGCATGGATAATAAATCTGATATTTCTATTTCCTTTGCATTTTATATGATCTTAACTCTACGCTGCAACATTGCTATCTTTCTTCATTTAGTAGTTAGCAGCATTTTATCATCTTAACATCTACAGGAGCATATCCCGGAGACAGAACAAACAAACAAATAATGCCATCTGCTGACCATAATTGAGGCAACTTCTAACAAATACTGAAATTCACAATTAGTTCTACTGTTGGGGCATGATTTAGATTTAAGTGCTAACTTTGTCATTAACAATGTCACTATTCTCTAGCAATAGCATGTGACATGTATATGGTCTTATATTGTTGAAACATTCTGATGTTTCTCTCTGATAGGTGTGTGAACAAAGTCTCACATCGGTAATTGAAAAGAAAAGCAAATAATATATATAAGGTGTAAAGATATACTTAATAGCATGAGGTCTTTTCGGAGAACCTTGCAGGCTTTAAAGACGGAGATAGGATTTGAAACTTATGGGTTCGGGATTTTAGTCCTTTTAAGGTACTGAATTCCAAATTAGTTACATATTCAAAGGATTTTCTTAAGATAAATGTAGAGTATGGACCAAAGCTATTAGGTTTGATCGAACCGTCTCGCTCCGCCCCTGGTAGGTTTGTCCCTAAGCGGATAATATCACATCATATTAAGAATATCTTTAGGCTAGTTTAGCACAATAAATTGGTATAAAGTCGACAGTTTGATCAGACGAATATAGAGATTCATGGGGCTCTATTTACTGTTTTTACCATGCCAAAGGTAAGTTTGGAGATGCATGCGCATAAAAAGAAGATGGTTCTGGGCTTTGATGGCCATAAATGCACGGCCATGTGTATAGCACAAAGTGAATCTCGAAAATTGGCATGTGGATCGTTGTAATAAGCCACGTGGAACTTAGTTCGAGGGGCTTGTTGAAAGGCCGAATGTTGCGGGGGCTTGTTTATAGGTCGTGTGGAACTTAATTCGATGGGAGATTGTAGGATGTGCAAATAATGTCCTACATCAGTTGTTGAAAAGGAACTGAAGCTGCATTTAAGGTGTAGGGATACTCCTACTGATGTGAGGTCTTTGGAAAAGAAATTACAAGCTCGACTAAAAGCGGACGCTATCAACATGTTAAAAATATGTTTGGATATCCCAACACTCTCCTACCAAATGAAATTTACGCAATGCAAGAACTTAAAAGCTTCATCAGCCGAGCGACATTGTTGCATGAATTACTCAAGAAACTGCATTGTAACAACCCGATCCGTTGTTTTGTGTAATTGCGCCATGTTACCC
The DNA here is from genome assembly GCA_005239505.1 of Nicotiana paniculata. NCBI lineage: Eukaryota > Viridiplantae > Streptophyta > Magnoliopsida > Solanales > Solanaceae > Nicotiana > Nicotiana paniculata. The sequence continues at coordinate 77,328 of ML350576.1, read as the reverse complement.
TTTTTATTGCTTCACATATGTGAGTTTATGCTTTTATGACTGCGAGGCTGATTAGTTTCGTTCCGGGAGGCTTTCGGGTTAATTTGGACCCTTGATTCTAAACTTAGAAACTTTAATTTGAAAATGTTGACAAAACTTTGACTTTAGTGAAAACGACTCCGGAACTGTGTTTTTATGACTCCGATATCTTCGTATTGTGATTTTGGACTTGGATGTATGCCCGAAACTGATTTTGGAAGTCCGTAGGTTGATTTGTGTTGATTTGCCGAAATTTGGCAATTTTAAGTTGAAAATTTTGACCATAGGTTGACTTTTAGTTATTGAGCTCAGAAATTAATTTTGGGACTTGGAGTAGGTCCGTTATGATATTTAGAACTTGTCTGCAAAATTTAGCGTCATTTGGAGTTGAATTGATAGGAACCGGACACGTAGTTGTAATTTTAGAAGTTCTTGAAATTCTCTTTGAAAACCATGTGTTTTAGAGTTTAATTTGTAGTTTTTAGATGTTATTTTTTATGTTTTGATCACGTGAGCGAGTTTGTATGATGCTTTAAGACTAGCGTGCATATTTGGCTTAGAGTCCCGAGGGCTCGAGTGAGTTTCGGACGTTTAGCGGGGTGTTGATAGGATTGAAGTTTCTGGTTTTTCTGCAGGCCCCTGATATCGCATTTGCGAGATTTTGGTTCGCATTTGTACAGTTAGGCCAAGCCTGTTGTGTTTGCATTTGCGAAAAGGACTGGCAAGGGGTCAGTTCGCATTTGCGACCCATTTTGTCTCAATTGCCAAAGTCCAAAGTTCGAAATTGCGAACTACTCATCGCAATTGCGATGATAGCAGAGATGGGAAGGTCTTGCAATTGCGAACCCTGGGTCGCAAGTGCGACATCTGCGACTGGATAAATAGCTGAGAGACGGGAATTTTGAGTTCATTCTCTCATTTTTGAACCCTAGACTCGATAGAAGACGACTTGGGGAGGGGATTTTCACCTACAAACCTTGGGTAAGTGATCCTAATCTATTTCTAATCATATTCCATCAACTTATCTTAGACTTTAACATCAAAATCATGTGAATCAAAGTAGAAATTTATGAAACTTTGTCAAGTTTTTGAAAAATAAGAAATTGAGTTTTGAGAATCGATTTGGACTCGGATTTTGAAACTAATCACATATATGAACTCGTGGGGTCATGGGTAGACGAAATCTACCATTGGACCTGGGTTTTGATCGAGTGGGCCCCGATTGACTTTTTGGAAAAAGTGTAAGAATCATAAGTTTAACTATTACAATTGAATTCGCTAGCATTGTTTGATGTTGTTGAGTCGATTTTGGTTAGATTGAGTGGAGGCGGACTTTAAGGGAAAAGCTATTTCCGAGTTGTGAATTGGCCTATTAGAGGTAAGTGTCTTGTCTAACTTCGTGCGGGGTAAATACCCTTAGGATTGTATTGTTTGATTCAATTGTGCTAAATAAAATCCGTGTACGCAAGGTGATGAATGGGTACAGGGGTTGTACGTATTATTTGACTGGTTTAAGCTACCAAGACTATTCCCATGCTTGAATTAAAATGCCATATTTATTCTTGATTCTCATAGTTAAATCATCCTTAACTGTGTTAGACTATCCTTAATGCTTTGGATGAATTGTTTAGTAAATGTCCTACATCTTACTTGCTAAATCACTCTCATGCTTTAGTTGAACCTGTTGCCCTTTATTGTCACATGTTATCTCTTTATTGTTAATTATCATTGTTGAATTAATTGTTCATGTTGTCCTTTATTTTTTGACTTCCGTTATTAGATAGTCATTGTTGAAGATTGTTTTCTTTATTGTGAGTTAGTCTTATCTAATATTGTGGTTACAGGTTATTTCTCATTGTTGAGTTATTTGATGTTAAGGTTGCGGAAGTTGTTAATATGTTGAGGCGTTGTTGGTTATTGTTGGAACATCTATCCTATTGAGAATTTTCCATCTATTATTATTGTTGATATTCTTGTATTCGTTGTGGTGGAGCCATGGGCTATTGTTGTAGAAACATTAATATTGTTGTTGTTGACAAGTTGTGATATGTGGGCACTTGTGGTGCGAGTTGTTGTTGTGATATGATATCGATGTGCATGCGACGGTATAAGGCTTGAGTTGATGTGCATGCGTCGGTATAAGGTGGGACTTATGTGCGTGTTTCTTGTAGGGGAATTACGTGAAGCCACGCGGCAGCATAAGGTGGGCTAAAGCGCATGTAGCTATTTCGAAAAAACTATTTTCAAATGTAAGGCTTACGCGACGGCATAAGGAAGAATTGTGATCCAAATTGAGAATGTGAATACGAGGTAGTACCTCCATTGTTATTCTTGATTATACGAGGCAGTACCTCCGTTTGATTTCATTTTACACGAGGTGGTACCCCGTTGTGTTTCTTGTTGTTATTTCATGTTGCAAGTGTCGTGGAAGGAATATCCCTTGTTGCTCCATTCGTTATGATCCTAGTAGTTGTAGTTCGTACATGACCTCTGTATCACTTTAGTTGTTTCTTTCATGCTATTTCTACTGTTGATTTTCTCGATTTTAAATCATGTTATCATCTTGTTGCGTATTAGATGCTTTTTTACTTCCCATTTTATATCCGTATTTCATTTTATATTGTCTATTACATATCCCAGTAGGTGTATGACATGGCCTCGTCACTACTCTATTGAGGTTAGACTTGATACTTGTTGGGTACCGTTGTGGTACACTTATACTATGCTTCTGCTCTTCTTTTTTGTGCAGATCCAGATACGTCTGCTTGTGCCAGTAGATAGAGATTCTTGCTAGCTGCTTTTACCGGAGATTTCAAGGTATACCTGCTCCGCGTCCGCAGGCCTCGGAGTCACCTTCCTTTGTTTTCATTACTGTTGTATTTCCTTTTCGGACAATGATGTAGTAGCACCCTCGTAGTATTCTATGGAGCTTATGACTCAGTTCCATCGGTTTTAGGGTGTGAAATTGTGGGATTCTATTTACAGACGGTTTTATCCATTAATTAGTCATTTACAATATCTTGTATTTATAAAAATGTTCAATGGTTGCTATTTGTTAGGCTTACTTAGTCGTAGAGATTAAGTGTCATCATGGCATTCTTCGGAGGGAATTTGAGGTCATGACATGCATCAAGTTCATTTGAAACAACTTTCATGAGATATTGAGTCAAAACATGTCGCCAAATATGAGAAGGGAAAATACAGTACAAATTTTTAAAGTCCATCGCTTTTCTCTCCTCCTTCTCTCTAGAAATCTAGTGAGAGGAAATACAAACCACCATCAACATGTTCAACTACTCGAATGGCTTCACCCGATGTCCCCATGTTAGAATAAGAAGAAGACCTACTTAATAGAAGCACCAACAACGTCGACCATCCAACGGAAAAAAAGTAAGCTTTCGAGACAAACTTTTGAAAGATAACTGTTTCATCCCAGTTGATTCTATTCAACAAGAGTTCTCCAAATTCAATCTAGACGACGAGCATGAAAACCCTACTAATCACCCTTTTTTCATTCCTATCTCCTCAATCGAAAAAAAAGATTATATGAACCATGACAACATGCCATTATAGTTAAACTTCTTGGTAAAAGAATAGGATTTATGCTTCTTAGAAATAAACTCAAAACTCTTTGGAACCTCAACGAAGATCTAAACCTGATATACCTGGGTGAAGACTACTATCTTATTAAGTTCAAATCACTAGACAACCTTTCAAAAATTCTAAATCAAGGTCCTTGGTTCATAGGCTCCCAATTCCTATCCGTTAGAAAATGAGAACCTAAGTTCAACCCTACAGAGCACCAAATGCCATACTCCACAATTTGGCTTTGATTACCTGAGCTACCTACGGAATATTATGACTCAATTATCTTACGCAAAATTGGAACTATATTGAAGATCGACAGCTGCACCAGAAATACAAGCAGAGGTCGATATGCCCGACTGTGCATCCTAGTTCAATTAGGAAAGCCGGTTCCCAGGGATATACTCATTGGAAGCCACCTGCAGAAAATTCACTATGAATCCACAACTCCACTTGTCAAAGTTGTGGATGCCTTGGACATACGCTATACCATTGCTCACAGCCAGATACTTCTTCCTCTACTGGTACAATGGAACAGGAAAAAATAGAAGAAAAGAAAAGAAAAGAAACATGAAGAAAAAGAAACAACAGAAAAGAAAACGAAGAAAAAAATGAAAAAAATGTAGGAAAAAATTAAGATAAAGAAAAAAAAGAAAAAGAAATAAACTGCTACGAAAATGAAATTATTACAATCTCCGACGGCCCTTGGTCAACCGTGATTTTCCCCAAAAAAAATTCCAAAAAATCAAAGTCTTTAAACCCTTTATTCAATCACTCTTTCACCACCACTACACAAAATACATTCTCCACATTAGGTACTAATAATTCTCAACTAGACAACAATTCACCCACGTTGCCTTTAAAATTTCTGCATGCTTCTATAGCCCATGCAAATTCACCCCAACAAGAAAAGAAAAATTCAAACCATCTACTTACTACACAACTAGAAAATAAAGCCTTTACCCAAGAGACATTAACCCTTAAACCTAGCCTTACCTTTAGCCAAACCATACACAAATCTTCACAAATCTCCCGTGCATCTACTAATTCAACTATAAGCACTACCCTTCTACATTCAACTAAGCCTATCTTTAATGAAATACTAACCAATAGTCACCCCCGACTAAAATAGTTATCTCCTCTCAAACTAACCAAAATCCTAGTTCCCCTCCAACTCCTTCAACTAATTCCTTTCCAACCAAATATCCTTCTCTCAACTCCATTACACTAACTAATAGCCAAACCTCTACACTACAACAAACAATACCCACTACGGAAAAAGAGAAAATCCCACTGCCCCAAACCCCCAATGATACTAACAACAACACCCCAAGATATTCCAAGCCAAAAGACACGAAACATTCAACATCCCAAAAGGCATTTACCTCCAAAATACCAAAAACTAATATTGACACAACTGAAACTCCTCCCAAAGGTTCAGTTAAGAAAATAATCAACACATTGTCAGGCAAGAACACCTATAGTACAACCAAAAATCCCTCAAATCCCTCTCCAAATAGTAACCCTACTACTACTCCCTACTTCACCTTCAATTCTCCTCAATCAACTATTGAAATGTCTACTCCAAAAGTACAAACTATTAACAGAAATTCCCTCAAATTCCCTTCTATAAATCACACAACTCCCTCCACTATGCTCTCATCATCTTCTTCATCCGATCCACATCAAGAAAAATCACCAAACCAACCTCAAAATGCCACGCTCCAAACACTCTTCCACCAATGTTCCTCCTCGTCAGCGCCAACCAGTAGCTCGCCCAACACAACAGTCATCCAGCAACCCCGTGCTCCAACCAACAAGCAACAACCCTCCACCCCTGAACCATGCAAACCCCAATCCCTCCATGCATGTACCAACTAAACCCTCCTCTACTAGGCACAAGCAATGCACTGCCTCTCACCACCCCATGAACTTCACCCAGTTCCACCAAGCTCCCAGCGACCTCTTCAACATACAAGCTCCCTACACCAACTGGAACCCACACCTTTTCCAACCGGAAAACCAACTCTTCCCCATAACCACCCCCCAAAATCGTTCAACCTTACCAAAATTTGATGACCAATCCAGAGTTCCTCCCGTCATACCACCAAATCATAACCAATCAACCGCTCATACAAGACAATCATTACCAACTCGACAACACAATGATACCACCATTTCACAACTTCAACTATCCATCACTCCCATTGAACAGCTTCGCAAACTTGTCGCTAAATAAAATCCTTCAATCAATTCATACACCGGTCACACCGGCCCAGGTCCAAGAATTCTCCATGGATCAACTTGTACCAGTGACGGAACCTACCCAATCATTTCATTCCACTACAGCAAATTCCCCACCCCCGACGGTCCCAGCATTGGAGGAAGACCAACCAAACATCGAAGAACACCTAATGGAACCCATTCTCCTGACAGAGGAACGTCTGACGCTGACTTTTCTCGAAAATGCCAAGGAAAAAATATTGATCAAAACTCCCCCAAATGTGAGGAAAGTTTCGATCAACATTCGCTCATGTGCATGGTCACCCATGTAACAATATGTGGTAACACTCTATCCGGCAACCTCGACAAACCTAGACCTCTCTCTAGGCCTTGGAACAAACCAAATGTTCAACCCCCAAATGAAGATACTATTATGGAACTGTAGGGGCGCCAACAACCCGATTTTAAGCGTAATTTGGACGCAATTCTTGCTGTAAACAACCCCTCTGTCCTTGCTCTGACAGAAACATGTATGGCTGACCATGATAGTTTGCTTCAACGCTTGTCTTTCACAGATTTACTACAGGTACTAGCGTCAGGTTTCTCAGGAGGGATAGTTTTACTGTGGAAAAAATATGAGGTGACCATTTAACCAATGGTCCTCACTGAGCAAGAAATGCATGCTACAGTTAAGGTAAGTGCATCTTCCTCCTCATGGATTCTTCTGTAGTATATGCTAGAAATAACATGAGATATAAAAATATTCTGCATAATAATCTTAGAGAAATGGCTAATATCAATAAACTACCTTGGTTAGTTTGTGGTGACTTTAACGATGTTACTAATGCTTCTGAAAAAATAGGAGGTAACCTCATTAGCAGTAACAAAGTAAATGTTTTTATCAACTGCATAAACCATATGAATATGATTGATCTAGGCTTCACCGGAGCTCGTTACACATGGACTAATAAACCAAACTCTACAACCTCCACCTCCCTTATTCTAGAAAGACTAGACAGATTTATGAGTAACCCCGAATGGATTGAAATATACCAAGACTCCAACGTTACTCACCTACCACGTACCTACTCAAACCACTGCCTACTCCTCCTCAACCTCACCCGTCAATATCCAAAACCTGCCAACTCATTCAAGTTTGATACCATGTGTCTCTGACACCTCGATTTCAAACATCTTGTAGAAAATACTTGGCACCCTGATATAGAATACTCTTCAGCGGTTGAGAACTTTAAAGAAAAAGCTCAAAAATGGAACCTATCTTCCTTTGGCAATATTTTTGCAAAAAGAAAAAAAGAAAAATACTGGCTCGAATTGACAATCTTCAGCGAATAAACCCCCTTAATAAAACAACGTTCCATTACAGTCTTGAAACAAATCTCATTGCCCAAGAAGAAGATTTTTGGAAACTTAAATCTAGAATTCTTTAGTTAAATGAAGGAGATGCTAATACCAAATTCTTCCACACATCCACAATCCATAAGAGACGAATGAATAGGATACTAGGGCTAACTGATACCGTTGGAAATTGGATACTTGAAAAAGAAGCAATCCAAAACATAATTCTAAACCATTACAAAACTATCTCACTGACCTCACCGTTAGTGAGAAAAATTTACCTCCCATTGACCTTGAACAACTCAATAGGGAAGACCAAGCCCTCCTTACAAAACTACTTACAACACTTGAAATTAAAAAAGCCATCGACTCCTTCAAACCCCTTAAGGCACCTGGCCCCGATGGTCTACACCCCATCTTCTTCCAAAAATTCTGGCATCAAACTAGTAATGTTGTTATTAAAATTTGTATGGACGCCTTCTCATCTGGTATCATTCCCTCTAATGTTAATACTACTAGCATAGTATTAATCCCCAAAGTAAAAAATCCTGAAAAAATTAATCAGTATCGGCCCATAAGCTTTTGTAATACCATCTACAAAACTATTACAAAGATAATTGTCCACCGAATAAGACCCCTGCTAAATAAAATAATTAGTCCAAACCAATGTAGTTTTATTTCTGGACGAAGGGCAATTGACAACGCTATCATTGTCCAAGAAGCCATCCACCCCTTCGCAAAAAATAATAGCAAAATAGGCCATATGATGTTAAAAATAGATCTTGAAAAAGCTTTCGACCGTCTTGAATGGTCCTTCATTAGATCCTCACTCCACAGCCTGAATTTTTCGCAAAACATAATCTCTCTCATCATGTCTTGTGTCACATCTTCCTTCATCTCAATTCTAATAAATGGTAAACCCACCACACCCTTCCAACCAACACGGGGAATCAGGCAAGGAGACCCGCTCTCTCCCTATCTCTTCATCATTTGTATGGACTCCCTTACAAGATTAATTAATAATCAAATACCCAATAACCTTTGGAACCCCATCTTCATAAGCAGAATATCTACCAAGCTTTCTCATCTACTATTTGCAGATGATTTAGTCCTATTCGCCAAAGCTGACACAAAAAACTCCTTCTGCATCATTAACACCTTTAACTCTCTCTCAGCCTCGTCTGGTCAAAAAATTAATTTTGAAAAGTCAAAAATCTTTTTTTCAAAGAAAGTCCCTATGGATAGCCAACAATTAATCTCCCAACCTCCTCAATATCAGTCCAACATCTTCATTTGGAAACTATTTGGGTCTCCCAATTACAAACAAACATCCTTAATCAACTGACTACTAACATATTATTGACCGAATGAATAACCGTCTTCAATGTTGGAAGGATAATATGTTATCACTAGCAGGCCGCACTACGTTGATTACATCTACCCTAGCTACAATTCCCCAATATGTCATGCAAGTTAACTCCCTCCCACAAAATACCATACGGAAAATAGATCGTATCCAGCGCAACTTCCTTTGGGGTTTGACTGATACTAAAAGAAGACTCCACCTAATAAATTGGGATACTTCTACATTACCTAAAAGCTGGGGAGGGCTTGGTATTCCCAATGCAACAACAAAAAATTCAGCTCTACTCTCTAGCTTAACATGGAGATTCTACTCCCACTCAGACCAACTTTTGGTCAAAATATTAAAGGAAAAATATAAAAAGCGTCAATCCCTTAATGATCTAAAGTGGAAAAATACAGACTCTTATGTCTGGAAAAGCATTACCAAGAACTTAAAATTCTTCAAACATGGAATAGGGTGGAATATTGGAACAGGTACGACCGTAAGAATTTGGGAGGACAACTGGATCAATTCAACAAACTCACTGCGCCATTTCATCCAAGGCCCACTCACTCAAAAAAACTATTCTTTAACCATTGACAACATTCTTTCCACCAAACCACCATTGGTACCTTAATTCACTCTCCATGGAAGTACCTACTAATTTAAACCACCTGATCACCGCCACCCACATACTACAGTCCGAACCAAAGAGAGATTCCTTCTTCTGGAAGTTCACCAGCTCGGGATCTTTCTCAACAAAATCCGCCTACCTAACCCACCTAAAACAATTAGGAAAATTACCATCATCAATGCACCCTTTACATAATTGGGTTTGGAAAATAGAAGCTATTAACAAAATCAAATTTTTTCTTTGGCTCCTTGTAAATGATAAATTACCAACAACAGCTAATCTAGCACACAGACATACTATCCAGAATGGCTCTTGTGCTTCATGTCAAAACTTTCCTGAAATAATTTCTCATATATTCGCTTCATGCCCCAACGCTACATCGATATGGGCGAAGTTTAACATTCTTATTCCTCCATCTAACTTTGAACAAACTCTTTCTGATTTATGCACGACAACAAAACATACCTTCTGTAATAACCATAGCCTTCCATTAAAAATCATGACCCCCATAATCTTATGGACCATTTGGAAGAACAGGAATCAAAAACTATTCAGAAATTCCGATAAACCCCTCACCGTTCACGAAATAATTTTCCAAACAGTTGAATATCAACACTTAGCCGAAATAATTTTCTAAACAGTTGAATATCAACACTTAGACCTTCCCTGTCAACACAAGCCTTATAAACTAACTGTATTGATTAAATGGACACCTCCCCCAAAGGGTTATTACAAACTAAACGTTGATGGTGCTTTCGACCCTCTTACAAAAATGGGAGGGGGAGGAGGAATTTTTAGAAACCACAATGGAGAATGGAGAGTTGGGTTTTCTTCTCAGCTCTATACACACTCTGCAGTACACATGGAACTCCTAGCTCTGTACAATGGGCTAAAGATAGCAGTATCTAACTCTATAATTCCACTGATTGTGGAAACAGACTCACAGATATTACTCCGAATGCTTGAATCAGATAATCTATTTTTTGCACACATTTTACATGATTGCAGGCATCTACTGGCACAGGTTGGGAGCCCACAGATGGGCCATATATATAGGGAAGCTAACGACGCTGCAGACAAGCTGGCCTGCTATGGAAAAGGCAGAGACCCAGAAGATAGAAGAAATGTTATGATATTCCCATATTCATCACCTTTTATTGTATCTGTACTTGAAAATGACACATTTGGAACTGGGACTCCACGCCCAATTCCAACCATGTAATTAGTCTATCGTTTTATTTAATAAAAGTTTCTCTTATTAGCAAAAAAAAAAAAAAAAAAATACAGTACAAATTAGTTGGTTTAGTCACGAATCCAATAAAAATATTATTCGCACTATATGTTTACACCAAACCATCTTTTGTCTTTCTTTTTTCTAATCAATTTTAACTATCAAATGGATACTCTATTCATCCAACCGGTTAATGTTAATGATTTACGAATAGAAACGTAGGTTCACCACTTCCTTGAATTTAATTAGAAATAGAATCAGATATATAGTCCTTCAGAAAGAAAAGACAAGTCTAATGAATGAAGTGTAGGCAACTCTTTAGCCAATACCCTTATATATATTTTGGAATATATCAGTTTGTATAATAAAATATTTGAGTTGAGATTCAGCTATTCCTATTAAATAGCATCAACAATCTCTAAATACATTTTGAGAGTTCAGCTAGGAAATGCCATAGCTAACTGTTTGCTAGGGATACATTGCTTCCAAACATTCCTAGGAAAACATAGCTTGAGCTGACAAATTCTACTAACCAAATTTCGCTACTCGTTTAGCTACGGAAGTGGGTCCCAGCTAAAATAATGATAGGTAGGGATTCATACAAGTTAGCTAGGGATTTTGTCCCTAGCAAAATGTCCCTTTTCTTGTAGTGTAATTTAATGATCTGAACCATAATTTCAAGTCCTTGTATTGAGAAAGCACGTAATTAAAGACCAAAGTAAACACAAAACTATAGAATGTAAAACAAAACCTTGAGCTTGTAGCCAAATCCCTGTTAGACACCCTTCTTCACGAGAAACTTTTTACACAACAAACGTTTCACGAAGTGTGTCTAATACACATCACTTTTGCTAAAACTACTAAAATATTATGTCGTGTAAACACGTGCATGCATGCCATGTAGATTTTCTGTAGCTCAATTAAATGGCACCCTATTAAACTTGACCCACTGGGTTAAAAAAAGGTATTCTATCCGTTTCACTTTATGTGAACATATTTCTTTTTGGTCATTTCTAAAAAGAATGACTCTTTCGAAATTTGAAAATAATTTAACTTAAACTTACAATTCTACCCTTAATAATAAGCTTTTATAGCCACACAGATACTCTGTGTCCCTTTTTGACTTGTTTAAGACTATAAATTTCAAATTTTTTTTTTTTTTAAACTCCGTGTCCAATCAAACAAGTTCACATAAATTGGAACGGAGGGAGTAAAACCTAAGGTCTCTAACTTCATCTTCCCGAACGGACCAGTGCAAACGAGATGATCTCCATCTGAAGCAAATCTTTCCTGAACAATGAAGCCCACTTTCACAATCTCTCAATGTGTTAAGCCTTAATTCTACAACTAAACCAAAAAGGTAACATTAATCACTGATTCTGGTAATGGACGCTTCAATAAGGCGGGTTTGCCATTATTACCATCCAAATTATTTAATACCAAAAGAGCATTACATCTAGACATAGCTTTTTTGTATTTCAATATTTTAATCTTTTTTTGTATTTCAATTTTTTGTTTTTTCGTTTTTCTGAACCATGGACCCCACTCCCACCCCCAATCCCCGCAATTTGTTTTTCCAGTCAGTTTACAGGTTCGAAACTTTATGAGTTCGGGGGATTATGTGTTTGCAAGTTTGCAGGTTTAGAAATTTTAGAATTTACGGGTTCGAGAGTTTAGCGGTTCAGAAGTTTATGAAATTTGTGGGTTCGGAAGGTTGTTGGTTCGAAAGTTTATGGCCATGTTTATTGTATCTAAATTATTTATAAATACTCTTGAGAAGTTATTTTTCTTAATTACGTATCAAACACCGGAAAATGAGTAAGATTACTACTCATTTTTCACGGAAAATATTTTTCGTAATACCAAACACACCCTTTATGTCGATATATTTCAGCTATTTCTTCTTGTATTCGTTAAATTGTTGGAAGTTTTTTTCCTTTTTTTTATAACATTGTTCATAAGATTGTAACTTAAGTTTAACTAAAAAAATTTGATGACCCCAACTTTCGAAGATGTAGAAGACGACTATTTTTTCGTTTTCTCGTTTTGGGTTGAATGTGGGTGATAGAGGTGGTAGGGTGTTTTGATGAAGAAGAAAGAGAAGGCTGAAAAGAAAATGAGTAATAAAAAAATAAAGATATTTGGAGGGTAATGGGTCGGGTATTGGGTTAAAAACAAGCGTGAGCTTTAATCTGAACCGAGTATTTAAAATTGGGTGTGGGCCATTCATTCCTGAGCTGCCATGTAGTGCTCCGTCTAAGTTAAGGGTAAATATATTTTATAGTATAATGGTAGGGTGTAAATTGGACCGATAATGAAGCGGAGGATATATTTAAATAATTTTTGATAGTACAGGGATATATTTGACCATTTGCCGTATTATCTATTAAAAATGAATTGGATAATGAACTTTTACAAAAAGAAAAATGACACCGTATAGCTGCTCTCAAAATAATAGTCAAATATATATATATATATATACACACACACACACACACTATATAGGTTATATGAAAATTATATAAATTTTATATATTTTTTAGGCTACCGAATGTAAATAGTTTCTGGCACGGGCTAAAAGTTAAAAAATCCCTTTAAAATACGGGTAAAATATGGATAAGAACTATATTATCCGCTTAGAAAATGTATAACTAATAGGTTTAACTTTTACATTTGTAAACTCAACTTAGAGGTTCCTCAAGTTTGGAAGACTAGAAATTCTCCCAAAAGTGATCATATTCAAGAAGTCATGAATAACATAGATATCCTATTATCCACCAATAACCTATTTTTTATCCGTATTAAATATGATTCGGGTTAGATAATTTATCCATTTTGCATTATCCGTTTTCGACCCCTCATATCCGAACCGACCCGCCCGTTTGACGCCCCTGACTAATACAAAATTTGGTTGAAAGTTTATCTAGGAAACTTCCCTAGCCTGAGGTAATATAGGGATAAACTATGGATGTTGTGGATGTTATCCAAATAGAAGTTATAGTGCTAAATTAGTAATTATTTACTCGTAAAACGGTACACTTGAATTTATACTTAGTTTATAGACAAGTGATTTAATTTGATCATAAAATAATAGATGAATTAGACAAAAATGTAAGACTTAGACTTGAAATTGAAATGATACAGTAGATATCACTTAGACTTGAAATTGAAATGATACAATAGATATCTTGATCCGGGGTGCTGAGCTTCCTGGGGAAGTAAGAACAGTATAAATAAGCAAGAAAGTAAAATGTAATTGAGCTTTTGATAGAATATATTGTATGTTTGTCAGATAATTCATGTCTCTTACAATGGTAATAGAACTCACCATTTATAGTTGCACCTAGGGAACAAGGTCCTAGGATTAAGCCCCTTTTTAATGACAATTATGAGGACCATTGAAGAATGTGTAATGACAGGCAGTGGATGTCATATTCCTTGTAACGAGCCGCGTGCTTAATGCTGTAGAATATTCCTCATTAAATGCTATCGGATGACAGTCATTATTTTATCTTTATGAATATCATTCTCTCCGGTAACAGACGGGATTATTGCCTCCAGATTCAGCTACCTTCTGTCTTCGGCTCCTTGTGTCACTTTTTCATGTGATCATATAATATAAATGTATTTTACCCCCATACAGATAGTCCCTCTCCTTTCCACTGGCATAATTGCTTGTCACCGGAAATTAAGTTGGTAGAAATACCTTTTTTGGTGGGAAATATTATGATCCCCTCTTAAAAGTTTCTGACGATTGATTAGACGCACGTCTCTCCGCATTTAATGCCCCAAACACGCGTCATCCCACGATTTAGCATCACTTTTTCCGGTATCGAGGTAATTCTTGCCACAATTTTAGCCGCCTATACCTTTACTTATACGCATCAAACTTCTTCATTTACACTTCATAATTCTCTACACTTTCTCAAACTTTATTTACTCAACTCGAACTTTGTCTTGAACCTTTCTTTAACTTTCTTCTTGAGAGAAAACCCTTCCTTCATTTCTGATAAAAAATGGCCTTTTTTTCCCGAAACCCTAGTTCTTCAAAGAACAGAGGTAAAGCTGATGATGCTGCTCCTCCTACGGCGAGCTCCATCATCCCAAAGAGTCTTGTCACTACCAAAGACTCTGAAGAGAAGTATCCTTCTGCTTGCCCTATCCTTCTGCTCACCCTCATACATAAGCTGTTAGCATATACCCTTTTTCCATCTGTCCGTCCAGTATCCCTGCTGTGAAGGAAGACTACCACTGTCAAGATTAGACATTATCGCTCTCAACCTGACGGAGCTGATAACCTTACCCAAGAAGGGTTTTACGTATTTTTATACGTATCCCATCACTTAAGACCGTTCTCTTTGAGTGGAGAGCTTGACTCTGTCATCGTGGAGTTCTGCATCCGTTACCAGGTTCTTGGCACAAGTAAGTCCTTCTATGTGGAAGACTGTCGCTTGTCTTGGGCATCTGTGCCAGGAGACGGAAGAAGAGATAACCGTAGCTCGATTGATGAACCTCTATTCCCCCAAGATCTTCCGCGGGGGAACAATAAATTTCAGCAGGCGCGACCACCATGCTCTATTATCCAACATGGATGATGACAACGACCGTGGGTGGATGGAATGGTTCATTTCAATTGCCACCAGTGACATCATCCAGGCCACGACTTCAGCCTTTTCGAATTATGGAACCGCACTCGTAAGCTCACCATTTATTTTTTCTTCTGTTAAAGATCACTTCACATCGTTATTGACCCTTCTTCTTTCGCTTATTTCAGCAACTCAGTGAGTACCACCTAGGGTTCAAGGCTTGGACTAGTGGGTCCAAAAAATTTTGGACGTTACTGCGCCTGAGACTCACACGTGGAAAGAACTGCCCTTATATACGGGTGGAAACCGAAAAATCATGGTAAGTCAAACTCATCTTGTTTTTTCTTTTTCGTATAAGGAAGTTGTTTAACCTTTCTCTCCTATTGAACTCAGGTCTACCCCAGGGCTCAGTTATCGTCTCCGAGGAGGACGTTTTGGCTAATCTTGTTAACCTGCGATGTTGCTGTAGGAGGCTTTTACATATCCAGGTTTCTTCGGGCTTGCTTCTAGTGTGAGTGCTTCTTCTCGGAATCCCCGGCTGGAGAACAACCAACCAAAAAGAAGACATTCCTCCGTGGCCGGGGAAAAAAATAAGAAGGCGAAAAGTTCCACTCCCGAGTCATCTTCGGAAGTTGTGGTGATGAGACCCCCTCCCAGACCGGCCATAGACACCCTCATGATTGACGATGATGGGGAAGCTAGCGAGGAGGGGACTTCTCTACATAGAAGACAGTGACCTTCCTCATCTTAACAGACTGTTCAATCTGTTGAGTTAGTTGGACCAACCGAGGACGATGCCTCGGCGCTCTGGGGGAGTATGAGATGGTGGAAAATACTAACTCCTGCTTCCGGATCCCAATCATCGTGCCCAGTACCGTGAGGCTGAGTACCGGCTCCTTGACGTCTTTGGTTGATGAGCTACCAACAACCAGCACTGTGCTTGCCGCAACCACTTCTCATCCTTCAACGCCATCAACTTCATATCCTTCTTCACCAACTCTTCCTTCACCACCAGTAACTGTTGCATCATCTCCACCGGAGAAGAGGATGTCCCTCTTCCTTAGTCCCTTGTTCATGGGAGCTTGGGGAAAAACTATGTTGCCCCCTCAGAAGATCCGCAAAAGAGGAGCATTACTCTCTCGGTCTCTACTGGATGCCACTTGTTGTACCGGCTTGTGGAACTTGCAAACTATTTGAAGACTTTGACTTCTAGAAAAAGGTAGGTAAAAATACAAGCTCTCTCGGTAGAGTGTTTGTTGAACAATGCTATGCACAATGTAGCAGCAGTATATTCTTCATGTCTTTCGTTATCTCTTCTATCTTTGATATAGCAGAATTTTGAGTTTGCACTTTTTGTTTTGCAGGCCAACTTCTTGCTTCCGAAGGCCTCCAAAGGTTGATTCGAGATAAGAAGGAACTTACCTCCGAGCGGGATCAACTTTTGGCCAAGCCGGACCAAACTGATGCTCGCCTCTCAGAACTCGAAGCTAGAGTTGCTGAGGACGTTGTGTTGGAGGCTCGATTGCAGCAAAGCGAGCAAGAAGAAGAGACCCTTAGCTAAGAGTTCGGCCCGTTGAGGGCTCAATTTGAAGAATCTAAGGCCACTGGGCTGACGTCCATAGTGTCGTTCTTGCTACATCCGATCGCGAGGCTTCCCCTGCTGAAAGATTGAATAATTTGGAGGCGGCCTTGAACTCCAAAATGGAAGAGCATGTTTCCGCTAGCGTGAAGTATGCCCAGTTGGAGGAGAAGCATAAGAAGACCATTGAGCATAATAGACTTTTCATCTCTACCGTCCGTGATCTCGATGTCAGTCTCCGGTCTGTTAGATCCTCACGGGAAAATCTTTCTGCCAAGGTTGACCAACATAAAGAAGAACTCAAGCACCGATCGGCTTCCCTCATTAAAAAATATATGCTATGTACAGCATGAGGAGAAAAACCTTGGAAAAGGCTAAAAGGAGTGTCATTAACTTTGATGCCAAAATCGCTAAAGCCCGTGAGTTGGAGTCAGCTGCTAAAATGGGTCTTCCGGCCATGCTTGATGCTATTGATTCTTCTAGTTTTGGTTCTGGTTCTGAATTCTCGAGAACTGAAAAGGAACCGAAAGGCGATGATGTTGAAGGTCAAAATGACGAAGGCCAAGATATCGAACTGGCGGCAGATCTAGCCACTTCTTCTGGGTGCGCGGATGCTTCTCTTCCTCCGGTTCTGGAGATGCATTAGCTTAGTTTTTGATTTCCTTTTCCAACTTTTCTACTTGTTCTGTTTGGCACATTTATTGTAAATCAAAACACTTTTTCGTTCAAGATTTTTGTAAGTTTGATCTTTGCGTCTTTTCTCGTTTAAGTGTTTGTGCAAGTTTTACTATTTGCGTCTGATCATGCAAGGCTTTGGGTGTATTTCCCCCGAAGGCATTTGGATTTCGGGTATAAGCTCATTTGAAACCAAACCTTTAACATGAGTGTTTTCATAAGAGAAGGCCCTCTTATGTTTACGGTGCTCTTAAAGAGGACGTCTCCTGTTCATTATGGCACTAGCATTTGAAGTACTTTTTTAACTTTCAAATGATAAAATCAGTTCATAGTTCAGACAAGAAACAAAACTTTACTTTCTTCCTTCCATTTTCAAAAGTACATTAGAATTCATTGTGCTAAAAAGAAATTGCCATTTCTTGTGGCTAACTTGTACAACTTGTTTCTAAGGGCTGGACGCACAATCCCTGGTCCCGATGATACAACTATGCCTCCAGGTTTCGTATTCCGCTCAAAGCGGCAGTCGTTGTTGTCGTATCTTCATATCATCCCCCCCAGTGTTTGAATGCGAAGAATGTGAATTTGAATACTGCAAGTTTTACACCTTCGAGGATTCCCTAGTGAATTGCTAGATAATCTTCAATTCCGAAACAAACTTCACTTCCTCTTAGGAATTTATGTTATCGAGCCAAAGATTATCTAACAATCCCCTGTGGCTTGCACTTGTGAATGGTCGGGTAATCTCTATTCGATAGCAAACTTAACTTCCCGGTAGGAACTTTGCTATCGAGCAAAATACTATCTAACCGCTCCGGAGCGGTTCTTCGCTTGTGTGCCTTGTCATTAAAAGGTATTATTGCTGCAGTTGAAATTTCCTTCGTAGTATGCTTTCCATTGATTCCTCGTTAAAAATCTTACCAGAAAAACCCAATTGGGACAAAAACTGGACAAAGGGAAAAAGAGTGCAACACATACTTTCTCTACAGGTGATGTTCATCAGCAATAGTATCTCTTGAGGTGTGCTACGTTCCAGTTGCTTGACAATTTTTCTCCATCTTGATTCACCAACTTGTATGATCCTTTCTCGGTGACAGCTGAAACTCAGTAGGGGCCTTCCTACGTTGGACCTAGCTTCCCTGCATTGAGCTCCCAGGTGTTCTGAGTAACTTTCCTTAAAACCAAGTCTCCCACTTTGAAATAATTGAGGTTGGCTCTTCGATTGCAATATCTTTCTACTCTCTGCTTTTGGGCGGCCATCCTTATATAGGCCAACTCCCTACGTTCATCGAGCAGCTCCAAATTGACCAACATTGCTTCATTGTTTGTTTCTTCATTCGCCCGAAAATATCTCAGGGTAGGCTCACCTACTTCAACCAGGATCAGGGATTCTGCTCCGTACACAATGGAGAAAGGAGTCTCTCCCATGCTTAATTTGGTTGTTGTTCGGTACGCCCATAATACACCTGGAAGTTCCTTATGTCATTTACCATTATCTGCTTCCAATCTCATTTTTAGATTGTATAATCACTTTGTTCGTCAATTCTTCTTGACCACTCACGCTCGGATGATAGGATGAAGATGTGATCCTTTTTCTTTTCAAGTCTTCAAGGAACGTTGTGACCTTTGCGCCTATAAATTGTGGCCCATTGGTGCAGGCTATATTTTTTGGTATCCCAGATCTACAAATTGTGTTATATAATAAGAAATCAACCCCTTCACTTCACCGACCTTCTGATAAGGACCTGCTTCAACCCACTTAGAAAAATAGTCAGTTAAAATTAAAAGAACTAATTTTAGTACTAAGGAATCTGCGCCCGAGTGATTTCCGTAGATCCCTCCGTGGACTTCTCGCATAACATAATTAGCTTTGGAGGCTCCCAAACATTACGCCAGCGGGCCATGTAAATTTTTTTGTGCAATTGATCTCCTTTGAAACTATATCGCGCTGCCTTAATGTGTAGCGCCCGAGATTCCTTGAGATCTTCAGGCAACTTTCCATGCTCGAGATAATCAATGATCTCATTCCTCCAGTCCCAGACCAAATTAGTCACGTTTACCTCGTAGTATCTATCTACGTCCAGAACCGAGTGCATAAGGTGTACAACCATACCAAAGTCTGATCCTTTCATTTTCGTAGACGAGCTAAGGTTAGCTAGTGCGTCTGCTTCAGCATTTTCTTCCCACGAGATATGCGTAGTTGACCACTCCTGGAATCAAGCAAGCAGAGCTTAAACCTTCACTATGTATTGTTGCATGATTTCCTCTTTGGCTACGAAGATCATGTAGACCTTATTTACCACAATTAAGGGTCGCATTTGATTTCTATGACCTCAAAATCCAATCCATGGGCCAATTCGAGCCCTGCAATCAAAGCTTTACACTCTGCTTCATTGTTAGTCAGAGGAACCGTTCTTATGGCTTGCCTTAGGGTTTCTCCTGAAGGCGTGGTTAATACTATCGAGACCGGACCATTTTACATTGGAAGCTCCATCCATGAATAGGGTCCAAACTTCTGATGTCGATTCTAACACCATCACTACTTCTTTGGTTTCCAAAGGTAACAATCTCGAACTGAAATCGGCCACAAAGTCGGCCAAAACTTGTGACTTAATCGCAGTTCTAGGTTTATATTCTATGTCAAATTTTCTCATTTCAATGACCTACTTGGCCAGCTGATATTAGGCTATATAGACGCTATTTACACTATTAATGAACCATACTTTAGTGTTGTTTAAGTGCAAAAATGACAACAAAATGCTCTAAATAGTGTTTTTATGCTTTACAGGAAATAATCCATGTTCGGAAGATACTTAGGAGTGTTTTAGAGTCAATAACGGGAATATAAGGCCAATCAAGCAGAACCCAAGTGAAAATAAGCAATAAAAGGGCGAAGGATTGCTGGACTGAAGCCCACCGCGACCGTGGTCGACCATGGCTAGAATGCGGTGGGCCAAACAACTCGAGACAGAAAACACACAAGTCACCGCGGTCACGCCGCGTTCTTCCGCGTCCGCAGTCGAGTCCTGAAACACCCGGAAAATTTAGGGACCCAAGTGTAAAAATGGTAATTAGACTAACCCTATTTAAACCCTAGAAACTCGTCCAAGAAAACGGTAAGCTAGTTTTAGACTCACTTTGGAGGCAAGAACAAGTGTGAGAAGACCAAGCTACAATTAGAGTTTTTCTATTTTCCATCTTTTGTCATTATTTTGGGAATTATGAATTATTTTATGCTTTCTTTGTGTTTTAGCATGAGTAGCTAAACAATTCGTCTAGGGTTGATGGAACCAATTGTTAGATAAAGTTTTGACTCAATTTTGTTATGATCGAGCCGGGTTTAATCTATGATTGTTCAACTATGTTTTGTATGGTCATTAATTGAATGGGCCCTTGATTAATCGTGTCTAACTACCTTGTATTGCTTGAGAAAGAATACTAGGTTAGATTGTTGTTGAACAACACCACTTTTGGGTAATTGAAGAGATTCATTACTTGAATTTAAAAGCGGGGTTAGATATAACGAAACTTTGGTGGGATAATTAAGAGCTGCATAAATTATCAGCTAGAGCAGTTCGAGAGAATGCTCTAGTAAATTACCGTAGTTGATCGAGAGATAATTGCGATTCCCCATAGCTCATAATCTTCATACAGTAATACGGTGAGATTATATCGAGAGAGTCAGAATTAGTCTAGCAATTGGGGAAGTCAATACCCTAGATCTTTCTACCATTGAGTTATCTTTAATCTTGAATATTGTTAGTTTTATTATCATTTATTTCAGTTAACAAATCCCAATAATTATTGATAAAAATTTTGCATCCGGTAATTGTCTGAGCTTATAGTAGCATCACTAAGGGTTGTAATAGGTAAGTTAGTTCCCTGAGGATTCGACTCCGGACTTGTAAACTGGATTATGTTTGCAACGACCGCTTTGTCTTTTATAAGGCATAGTTGAGCGTGATAAAATTTTGGCGTTGTTGCCGGGGAAATAACAGTGTTATTTGTTAAAACTTAGAAGTATCGCTAGAATTATTAGTTTGGCTCAATTCTCTACGGTGTTAAATAATTTTTCATTGAAATTATCACGTCTGAATTCTTGTGTGATTCAGGTGTATGCCTAGAAAATCTTCGAGGACTGGTGAACTTCGTGAAGGACTCTCAAACCCCGAGAAAACATTCCGGGAATTAAACCGTGCTAACAATAAGGACAAACACTTACTTCAACTTGAAATGGAAAATGTGGATAACGTCAACGCAAACAACTGGGTACGTCTTGTACCAAACAATGGAGTGGCGTCACTTCTTGTTCCAGAAGCTGCACTCTTTGATTGGGGACAACCAACAACTAACAACCTGGTCACCGCCATTGCTGTGCCCCAAATACAAGAGGAGACATTCCAGATCACCAACAATATGTTGCATCTTCTGCAGAATAAGGGATTGTTCTCCGGGTCACACTTTGAAGACCCTCAACAACACCTGAAAAATTTTCTGTCGATTTGTGTGACTCAAAGGCAGCCAAATGTGACCCTGGAAGCCATCAAGCTGCTACTGTTCCCGTTCTCAGTGACTGGGGAAGCTCAGACTTGGCTGAATTCACTCCCAATAAATTTCATTTCCACTTGGGAGGAATTAGTCCATCAGTTCCTGAACAAGTTCTACCCTCCCAACAAGACTGCAAGACAAATTGACGAGATATTGCAGTACAAGCAGAAGCACACTGAAACCTTGCAGGAAACTTGTGAAAGATTCAAAGGGATGCTAGTGAAGTGTCCTCACCATGGTATTCCAGACCAGATGCTCGTCCAGAGATTCTACATGGGGCTAGCGGACAATTTGAAAGCAAATGTAGACGCTTCAGCTAGGGGTGCTTTTCTAAGCAAGACATTCACTGAATGCAAAATCCTTCTTGATAAGATGGCTCAGAATTTAGGTTGGATGATGAGAGGTACGACCCTGACACCAATTTTGCATTCAGTTCCTCTTGACCCAAATAATTCACATGCAGATAACATAGCCACACTCATGACTCAGATGAGTATACTGACGAAGAAGATTGACGAGATAAGTACAAAGCAAGTGCATATCGTTGATACAACAAATGGAGGACTGTGTACCCCTTGCATCAATCAGTCTTATGTGTGTTCATTGAGTGGAGAAGGTGACAACCAGGGTCCCAGAGAGGATATGAATTATGTTAACAATTTTGGGTGTCAGAGGTAAGGAGGACAACAATGGGGGCCAGCACCCAACCAGCAGTACAGAACTAACATGCCACAACCTGGAGGTGTACGGATACAAGGCCTAGTGGTTCCATATCAGAGACTACAGGGCTATCAAGAGCAGCACCAACAACAATTGACATATCAACCACCTCATCAGCAGCAAGCCAGCAACATGGTGGAGATCAGGGGTATGCAACAGCAACTCATTAGAACGAATGGTAAGATGCAGGATAAGTTGGCAGCACATGATTTAGAAATTAAGGGGATTGAAACTCAACTCGGGCAACTATCCATCGCCATAAATAACCGCCCCTAGGGGGAATTGTCGGCTGACACAAACATCAACCCAAAGGAGCAAAACCCGAATCAGCTGATGACAGTCAGTCTCTGGAATGGGAGAGTTTTAGACAGGGACCAAGAGGTTGCTCAACCCAGAAGAGAGACTACTCCAGCCACTCCAGTTCCAGTAAAGATAGATGAATCAGTAGAACTCACAGAGTGGTTGTTGAATAGGCCCAGTTTGAAAAGGGTAAGGCCAAAGAAAGTGAACAAGTTGCAGAAAAAATGGCTCCTCTTGTGCCACAAAAATCCAACAAACAACAGCCAACAAGCAGTAGACAAAAAGTGATGCCTGCACCATTCCCTCAGAGATTGGCATAACCAAAGAAAGAAGAGCAATACACGACATTCATGGAGATGCTTTGTCAAATTCAATTGAATATTCCTCTGATGGATGCTTTGAGGGAAATGCCAGGCTATGAAAAGATGATGAAGGACCTGATGTCATGGAAATTGGACTTTCAGGACCTGTCCACAATAACTCTGACACAGACATGCAGTGCGGTAATGACCAGACCCATGGCTCAAAAGATGTCTGATCCAGGTAGCTTCACTATTCCGTGTACCATTGGGAGTTATGCTTTTGCAAAAGCATTGTGTGACTTAGGAGCCAGCATAAACTTGATGCCTTTGGCAATCTACACAAAGCTGGGCATTGGCAGAGCTAGGCCGACTTCGATGCTATAGCAACTAGCTGACCGCACGATTAAAAGACCAACATGGATGCTTTATGATGTGCTGGTGCAAGTGGGGAAGTTTGTATTCCCTGCAGACTTTGTTATTTTGGATTGCCAAGTAGACGAGGAGATTCCCATCATTTTGGGAAGGCCGTTTTTAACCACTGGGAGAGCACTGATTGATTACGAGACTAGGGAATTAAAAATGAGGTTGAACAATGAGGAAGTGATATTCAACGTCCAACAATCCATGAGGAGACCCAGTGAATATGCAAATTGCTCATTAGTGGAGGCGGTAGATGTGATCTTGCATGACGAAGATGAGACCCTTAATGCCCAAGATCCATTGGGAGCCTGCTTGACAAATTTAGAGGAAATGGATGGCGAAGGGCTGGCAGAATGGGTCATGGCACTCGAAGGACAAGGATTTTTGAAGAAGGAACCTTGATTTTAGCCCCTCTATTTAGAAGAGAGAGTTACACCACCTACAAAACCATCGATTGAGCCACCACCACAACTAGAGCTGAAGCCACTTCCAGCCCACCTCAGTTATGCTTTCTTGGGTCCCAATTCTACTTTGCCGGTCATCATATCATCTGGTTTGCTAGCTGTGTAGGCAGAACAATTACTGAAAGTGTTTCAAGAGTGGAAAAATGCCATTGGTTGGACCATGGCAGACATTAAGGGTATCAGCCCAGCCTTCTGCATGCACAAAATTCTTCTGGAAGAAGCGCATCAACCTTCCAGGGAACATCAAAGAAGGTTGAACCCGAATATGAAAGAAGCAGTGAAAAAGGAGGTGATCAAGTGGCTGGACGCGGGCATCATCTTTCCCATCTTTGATAGAAATTGGATGAGCCCCGTCCAATGTGTACCAAAAAAGGGCGGAATGACTGTTGTACAAAATGAGAAGAACGATTTGATCTCAAATCGTACAGTCATCGGGTGGCGGATTTGCATGGATTATAGGAAACTAAACGCAGGCACCCAAAAGGACCATTTCCCCTTACCCTTCATTGACAAGATGTTGGACAGGTTAGCTGAGCGATCCCATTTTTGTTTCTTGGACGGATACTCGGGGTACAATCAAATCTCAATAGCCCCGGTAGATAGAGAGAAAACGTCTTTCACATGCCCGTATGGCATATTTGCCTTTCGGAGAATGCCCTTTGGACTTTGCAATGCACCTGCCACATTACAACGGTGTATGTTATCCATATTTACCAACATGGTCGAAGACATTATGGAGGTGTTTATGGATGATTTCTCCGTGGTAGGAGATTCATTCGAAGATTGTCTCCATAACCTCAAAAGGGTGCTCAAACAATGTGTGCAGACAAATCTGGTGCTGAACTGGGAGAAGTGCCATTTTATGGTACAAGAAGGAATAGTGCCGGGACATATAGTGTCCAAACTGGGGATTGAAGTAGATCATGCGAAAGTTGACGTAATTAAGAAGCTCCCACCACCCACTTCGGTGAGACCAGTGAAGAGTTTCCTTGGGCACGCCGTATTCTACAGGCGGTTCATCAAGGATTTTTCAAAGATTGCTAACCATTTATGTAAGCTGCTTGAAAAATATCAGCACTTTGTGTACTCTGATGTTTGCAGGTTGGCATTTGAGGAGCTGAAGAAGAAACTAGTGATCGCACCCATCGTTGTTGCCTCCGACTGGGACCAACCATTCGAGCTGATGTGCGATGCCAGTGATTATGCGGTAGGAGCGGTCTTGGGGAAGTGTAAGGAGAAAATTATGCACCCAATTTACTATGCAAGAAGGACACTTAGTGGTGCACAACTGAACTACATGGTCACTGAAAAGGAAATGTTCGCGGTAGTGTTTTCCTTCGACAAATTCAGGTCATATTTGATTGGCTTGAAAGTTATTGTCTATACTGACCATGCAACCATTAGATACTTGATAGCAAACAAGGAGTCAAAGCCCCGCCTGATTCACTGGGTTCTGTTGCTACAAGAATTTGACCTGGAGATTCGTGACCGGAAGGGGACAAACAACCAAGTGGCAGACCACCTCTCGAGGTTGGAATGGGAAGAAAAGAGAACAGAGGTTGAAAATATCATTGAGACTTTCCCGGATGAGCAATTACTTGCTGTGACAATGGAGGAGGCACCATGGTATGTTGATATTGCTAATTACTTGGCATGCGGTATAGTACCACATGATTTCTTCTCAATTCAAAAGAAAAAGTTTTTTCGGGAATGTCGTGCCTATTATTGGGATGAGTCCTTATTGTTCAAAATATATGTTGATAATATGATCCGATGGTGTATCCCCGAGCAAGATCAACCCTCTGTTTTGCAGGCCTGCCATGCTTCGCCATATGGTGGACATTTTGGAGGAATCCGGACAGCAGCAAAGGTGCTAGAATCAGGACTGTACTGGCCTACATTGTTTAAGGAGGCCCATGCTTGGGTCAAAATCTATGATGAATGTCAGAAGACGGGCAACATATCCTGTCGTCATGAGATGCCAATGACCACAATCCAAGAGGTGGAAGTATTTGGCATGTGGGGGATCGACTCCATGTGGCCATTCGTCAGCTCATAGGGTAACAAGTATATACTGGTTGCCGTTGACTATGTCTCTAAGTGGGTCAAAGAAGTTGCTCTCCCAACCAATGATGCGAAGGGGTGACCAGTTTCTTAACGAAAAACATCTTCACATGTTTTGGCACCCCCGAGCCATAATCAATGATGGTGGATCTCATTTTTGTAATATAGCGTTTGCACGCTTATTGGAGAAATATGGAGTTCGCCACAAGGTAGCCTCACCATACCACCCACAAACAAGTGGGTAGGTTGAAGTGTCCAATAGGTAAATTAAAAGTGTCCTCTCAAAAATAGTGAATGCAACAAGAACTGATTGGGCTAAGAAGTTGGATGATGCATTGTGGGCATACTGCACAGCCTTCAAAACTCCAATTGGTATGTCACCATACAAGTTGGTATTTGGTAAGGCATTCCACCTCCCAATTGAGCTCGAACATATAGAACTATAGGCATTGCGGAAGTTGAACTTAGACATGGAAACATCGGGCACCAATAGAGTTAATGGGTTGCATGAGCTTGAGGAATTCCGGTTCCACACATTCGAGACTACTAGACTATATAAAGAGAGGATGGAATTGATGCATGGCAAACACATCTTGGATCGGAACTTGAAACCCGGCGAATTAGTACTGCTATACAACTCAAGATTGAGGTTGTTCCCGAGTAAGTTGAAGTCCTGATGGTCAGGACCGTTCAAAGTGGTACAAATGTTCCCAAGTGGAGTTGTGGAGATCGAATCAGAAGATGGGACAAACAAATTCACAGTGAATGGGCAGAGGTTGAAACATTACCTTGCAATGAGTGAAGAAAAAGGGGACAGCGTGGTGATAAACTTGGAGGAGCCTCAATACACAAATGAGGAGTAATGGTGAGAGTCTACATCATGCCGCGATATTAAATCAAGCGCTTCATTGGAGGCAACCCATTGATTGTTGTATTCATCATGCCGCGATGTTAAATCAAGCGCTTTGTGGGAGTCAACCCATGTTTTTCTTTTGTTTTCTCTTTTGTGTTATTGTTGTAATTGATGTATATGATACTAACCCATTTACTAGTGTACAGGGAATGATTAGTGCATATTGGGGGAAGAAGGGGTCAAGACACAACTCCAGTTGGGTAAAAATGTGAGAAAAACAGAGCAAACTCGGAAAAACCGTCACCGCAACCATGGCAAACAGCGGCGCGACCGCGACAGGTAACGTATTTTCTAGTTCGACTCACCGCGACCGCGGTAGACCGCGGCGCGACCACGGCAAGTCACGTACATTCTGTTTCAAAACCCTTCCTCACTGCGGTCATGGTCGACCGCGGCAAGCGCCCAGGTACATTTTTTATTTTTATTTATTTTTTTCTTCCCCCACCCTACTCTTCTAATATTCTAACTCCACCCATATTACTTCACCCCCCCCCCCAAATTCCCAGCCCTAAATCCCCCAAAATCTCTTCCCCTTCACTTCTCCTTCCTCAAAGGTTCATCTCCCCCTTCCCCCTTCTCTCATTCTTCCACTCCAAACTCATATCTCTCTTCTCTCCTCTCCACTCCCCCAACCACCAGGCGTATCTCCACTCCCCCAACCACCAAGCGTATCTCCACTCCCATATTCATGTAAGTCTCTCCTCTGTATTCTCTCTTAAAATCTTTTATTTATTTTATTTCTTTTTCTTATGTATTTTAATGGTAGATCTCTACCATGAACTCACACCTCTCTTCTCTCCTCTCCACCCCCCCAAACCACCAGGCGTATCTCCACTCCCATATTCAAGTAAGTCTCTCCTATGTATTCTCTCTTAATTTATTTTATTTTATTTTTCTTATGTATTTTAATGGTAAATCTCTACCATGTATAGATTAGACTTTTTTTCTTTTTTTCTTCTTTTTTTTCTTTTGTCTATCAACGTGGTGTGACTTGGTGCAACAAAAATTAGCGTTGTTGGGTTGATGTTAGTAGAGGTTTGTGATTGAATTTGGGGAGGGTTTGTACTTCTATGGGTTAATATAGGCATGACTAGTTCTATACACACCATGTGTTTGAAAAATTACCCCATTGAGCTGAAATTGGTAATGTGACCCTAGTTGTGGGGAAGTCTGAGTAACCACCCGGGGGTCACACAAATCAAACCCTCATTAATAATAATCCTTATTGTTCAGACAATTTGTTTGGCATGGGAACCCATCTGGATAAATCCTGGAATCACTCTGAACTCCCAATCCCTCACTTGGGAAGCTAATGCTGGCTCGCCATCATCTATAGTCGATTGCTGCCCTCCAGCAGCACCACAGATGTAAATGCACCCCGAGCAGTGGTTGTTTGGTATTTTATCAACCATCATGACTTCGATGTGGCCCAGCTAATCCATGATGAGATGTTCATTAGATCCCCAGAGATATTCAAAGGGTTCTACTTCCCCTCATTGGTCACCAAGCTGTGCCGTGTTGCAAATGTTCCCGAGAATCGCATCGTCGATAAAAAGCTCACAAAGAAAGACCCTTTCAGTGCCAGTAAAATCACAGTTAGAAAGGAGCAGCATGTGGCTATTGATGTGGATGATGAGGACGAGTATATGTATGCCGCTGCCCCACAAATACAAGTTCCTGATGAGGCAGGTCCATCTCGGCCTCGGTGGAGCACCCAGATGTCAGTCGTGGAGCACGATTTGGCTGGCTTACGCACCTCGGTCGATGACCTCACTGCTAGGACGTGCCTGTCATCTAGACCCGGGCACCATCTCCGACCAAGACTAGACACCAGGGAAGTCTCATCACCTCAATATGATTTATTGTTTATGGCATGCGGACATGCCAATTCTTTAAGTGTGGGGTGGGGGATATTGGTTGTTGTTGTATGTACATGTGTATATTTGTTGGTAGTTTGATTTGTTTGATAATTATCTTTGTTATTTATTATTGTCAGCTCGGACCGAAGAAGGACACCTTTCGACGGGTCTATTGAGGGACTTGAGTCGATTAAAAAAACAAAAGAAAAAGAGAAATTATGTTGGACTCTTCCCGACGATGGATCTGTTTCTTGAGGGAAGTGAGTCTAAAGAAAACACAAAAAGATTTTTCTTTGTTAGGTAGTGTATCAACTCCCCCTTGGTTTTTCTTTATACCACAGTTCTTTTCCAAGGGTTTACATTTGAACCGGGTATAGTTAGTTTTTTTTTCTCTTTTTAGTTAGGAAGTCTTGGGCGAGAAACGAAAATAGAAATAGGGTCCCTTAACTCTATGGTACCTAAAATAAAGATTGCTTTAGTGTGACACTTAGGCTCTTTAGTTGACTCTAATAAGGCCTTAAATTGTGTGTTTCTGAATGGATTAAGTGCTTATAGCAGAGTGTCTGATGATCCTAACTGAATTGAGTCATGTGACATGTGTGAGTGAGGCTTTGCGTATTCCGTGTTAACATTCAATTCCTAGAACTTGCCCTGCGTGTGTAAAAAGCGAAATGGTAGTCATGTTTGGTCTGGAAAGTTATATAGGCATTTCTTTGCTTAACCTTTCAATATATGCTTGCTCCCACCTACGTGTATATACCTTAGTCAACCCCGTTGAGCCTGTAAGCTTTTTTTCCTTGGAAACCACATTACAATCCTGGCCCAAGTTTAAATAGCCCATCTTGTGAACCCTATCACCTCTTAGAAGCCCTCGAAGTGTAATGGATATGAAAAAAAAATTATAAGTGTGGGGTGGTTGGTTGGGCTGTTAAGTGGGATTAAGGGGACATGAAAAGAAAAAAAAAGTGCATTGTTTGATAAGCAATACTATAGGCCACCAGAAAAAAAGATGTCTCAAATTGGTGGTGGCTATTAAAAGAAAAAGTGTGCTTAAAAAGAAAAAGGGTTAACACAATAATGTAATGGTGGAATGAAGGTTTGACAAAATCAAGAGCTTAAAAGTACACAATGTAGTGGAGTACATAAGGAGGTGCAGTCACTATACCCATATGTATCCTACCCGTCCTGCAGCCAACATTACAACCAAATAAAGTCCTATTTGATTCTAGACCGAACGAGCTTGATTAGTCGAGTATTACACTACGGGCAAGACTATGGTGCGTTGTTTGTGGCATAAGAATTTTTTTATGAGGGTGAGTGAAATGTTGTATTCGAGTTCCTCAGTGTGTGATTTGTAAATAATATAAGTCTCTTTTGTAGTGAGTAGGCACATGATTCATGAAGGGAAGGTAAGTCTGGACCTCTGACTGAGAGTAGGAGAGCTGGTTAGGGGTATTGTGTGGCTATAACACTCTCGAGGCTAGGATGCTGCGTTGAAGTAGTCTACATGTGTAAAGTCTTCTGGGTATAAAGAGTAGGGAAGGTATCCTGTGATGATTAGGCCTGTAGAGTGTGGTTTTATTGCTCGAGGACGAGCAACGAATTAAGTATGGAGTGTTGGTAGTAGGCTATATAGACGTTATTTACACTATTAATGAACCATACTTTAGTGTTGTTTTAAGTGCAAAAATGACAACAAAATGCTCTAAATAGTATTTTTATGCTTTGCAGGAAATAATCCACCTTCGGAAGATACTTAAGAGCGTTTTGGAGTCAATCACGGGAATATAAGTCCACTCAAGCAGAACCCAAGTAAAAAGAAGCAAGAAAAGGGCGAAGGATGGCTGGACTGAATCCCACCGCGACCGCGGTCGATCGCGGCTGGAACACGGTGGGCCAAACAACTCGAGACAGAAAACACGCAAGTCACCGCGGTCGCGCCGCGTTCTTCCGAGGCTGCGGTCGAGTCTTGAAACGCCCAGAAAATTCAGGGACCCAAGTGTAAAAATGGTAGAAATTAGCCTAACCCTATTTAGACCCTATAAACTCGTCCAAGAAAAGGGTAAGCTAGTTTTAGACTCACTTTGGAGGAAAGAACAAGTGTGAGAAGACCAAACTACAATTAGAGTTTTTCTATTCTCCATCTTTTGTCATTATTTTGGGAATTATGAATTATTTTATGCTTTCTTTATGTTTTAGCATGAGTAGCTAAACAATCTGTCTAGGGTTGATGGAACCAATTTTTAGATGAAGTTTTGACTCAATTTTGTTATGATCGAGTTGGGTTTAATCTATGATTGTTCAACTATGTTTTGTATGGTGATTAATTGAATGGACCCTTGATTAATCGTGTCTAAATACCTTGTATTGCTTGACAAAGAATACTAGGTTAGATTGTTGTTAAGCAACACCACCTTTGGGTAATTGAAGAGATTCATTACTTGAATTTAAAAGCGGAGTTAGAAATAACAAAACTTTGGTATAATTAAGAGCTGCATAAATTATCAGCTAGAGTAGTTCGAGAGAATGCTCTAGTAAATTACCGTAGTTGATCGAGAGATAATTGCGGTAACCCATCGCTCATAATCCTCATAGAGTAATACGGTGAGATTATATCGAAAGAGTCAGAATTAGTCTAGCAATTGGGGAAGTCAATACCCTAGATATTTCTACCATTGCGTTATCTTTAATCTTGAATATTGTTAGTTTTATTATCATTTATTTCAGTTAACAAATCCCAATAATTATTGATAAAACTCTTGCATCCGAAAATTGTCTGAGCTTATATTAGCATCACTAAGGGTTGAAATAGGTAGGTTAGTTCCCTGAGGATTCGACTCCGGACTTGTAAACCAGATTATATTTGCAATGACCGCTTTGTCTTTTATAAGGCATAGTTGGGCGTGATCACCAGCCTACCCGAAAGTTAGGGATTATGAAGAATAGTCTGCAGGGAAAAGGTGGTCACCACAACTATCGAGTGACATTGGAAATAAGGCCTTAGTTTTTGAGCGGTGACTACTAGGGTTAAGGACAATTTCTCCAAATATGGGTAACGAGTTTCTGCTCTCGTTAAAATTCTACTAACATAATAAATGGGAGATTGCGTACCTTCATCCTCACAGACTAAAACAACGCTTACTGCTACCTCCGAGACTGCTACGTAGATTAATAGTTTTTCTCCTTCCTCCAACTTCGATAGACGGAGGACTTGAAAGATACCTTTTCAAATCCCTCAAAGCCTGTTGACATTCCGGTCTCTGAAGACCGGGAAATGAACCTGCTCAAAGTGGCCAATCTCCCCGTGAGCCTTTGAACCTCCTTTACATTTGATAGCTAGTCTGGGATATATTTGATGACTTTGATTTTATCAGGGTTAACCTCAATCCCCCTACGAGACACCAGGAATCCCATGAATTTGCCGGAGCTGACCCCGAATGCACAATTCTCGGGGTTAAACTTCATGTTATGCTTCCTTAAGATGTCAAAAGTTTCTTGGAAGTGTTTAAGATGATCACATGTGTTTAAGGACTTAATAAGCATATCGTCTATGTAAACTTCCATGGTTTTCCCTATTTCTTTTCAAACATTTTGTTCACGAATCGTTGATAAGTGGCTCCGGCATTCTTTAGCCAGAAGGGCATCATATTATAACAATATGTGTCGAATTTCGTTATGAAGGAAGTTTTTTCCGGATCCTTCGGGTTCATCTTAATTTGGTTGTACGTGGAGTAAGCATCAAGGAAACTCATTAACTCGTTCCCAGTCATTGCATCAATCATTTGATCAACCTTTGGCAATAGGAACAAGTCTTTTGGACACGCCTTATTGAAGTCCTTAAAGTCTACGAAAATGCGAAATATATTATTCTTATTTGGAACTACTAATATATTAGCTATCCAGTCTAGATACTTTACCTCTCGGATTGAACCGATATCAAGCAGACGAGTTACCTTCTCTTTGACGAATTTATTTCTGGTCTTGGAAATATGACGTTATTTCTGTCTTACCAGAGGAATGCTGGGATCCAAGCTTAGCTTGTGTACGGCCACTTCTGGAGGGATACTTGTCATATCGGCATGCGACCATGCTAAACAATCGATATTAAATTTAAGAAATTCAATAAATCCAGACCTGAGCTTGGGGTGCAGTCCTGTCCCAAATGGAATTTCCCCTCTAAGAACGTTTCAAATAATGCGACTTGCTCAAGTTCTTCCCCTATGGAATTTATTGTGTCCGTCTCTTTTGGTAACTGGAAATACCTTGGCACCTCATAAGATTCGGACGCCTCTTCCCCCTGTTAGCTTCGCTTGTCTCGGGAACAGCGCAGGTTCCTGTAATTGCTATGACGCATGCTCCTTCCCTTTGCTACTGGAGACTGAGATTGCATTCATCTCCCTTGCTGCAGGTTGGTTGCCTCTTATTTGTTTAATTCCCTTGGGAGTTATAATTTCAGCAACTGGTGATATGTCGATGGCACAACCTTCATCTCGTGCAACCACGGTCTACCTAGGATAATATATAGCTAATATTTGTTGATACCCAATTTTGTCCTCATATTTTCTCAAATAGTATATATACTTTCAAAATATCATTTCACATCATTATTTAGTTTACAAAATCTATACAAGCATTTTTATAATTTTCATAATTTTTAGAGCTTTAAAATTGGTTTTCTTACATTTAAATTACTTGAATATTTATTAATTACTCCTTCAAATCATATTGTGATGACTTAATCATCTAAAATTATTATTTGCATCCATAATACATTGTTTTAAATATTTATGTTTCATTTTTACACTACTATTTTAGGCTATTTGTACAATTTTGCAATAATAACCTATATTTTACAACTTTATTGCATTTGTCATTTTGTTCAAAGGTCAAAATAATATTTTATATTTTTTATAATCTTCTACTATTTTTAGGTATTAATTTTCATAAATAACATTTTTATATATTTATTTAACTATTCGTATTAAATTATTTTCCTTTCAGTCTCTATTTAAAAGTTGGCCCAGTTTTTTGAGCTATTTTCGGACCAAACATACCCAAACCCCTGGCCCAATCCTCAAGCCCAACCCAAACCCCAAGCAACCCCAATAAGCCTACCCAGTCCAAAACCCGACCCAACTCTCCTTGAATCTCATTTGTTGATAAAAAAATGATCAACGTCTCACAACACCCCACTCCCTTTCCTTATATCCCTACCCCAAAACCCTAGAGACCATTCCCTTTCCACATCCGCCCTCACATGCTCTGATCTCCCAAAACTAAACCCTAGCCGCCTCACTCACATCCCAGCCCCAATCCAATATTACATGGAAATCATCCATGATTCCTTTCCCTTCTTGCACACACAGAGATACTTACCATCTTTTGAACGTTACAAATACTAGGTACTTGATTATTTATGGAAGTTGAGTCATTGGTGTTCGTTTGACTCCAATTCTGTATCATCTTTATGTTTCTGACCCGGTACACTCACTACCAGACCCTATGATTTCGATTCAGTGAGATTTTTACCATTTTTGTTCCTCGTCTAAACTAGGGTTTCCTGGATTTAACCTAAAACTGATTCTAATTGATTTTTTACATGCCATATTTTCCTTATTTGTGTTTAATCTACTGTATTTACTTATTTTATGTGTCGATCTTTAGTAATATATAAATCCCTCCCCATTTCCCTTTGAAACAGACTTTAATCACAAAATTCACTAAAAAAATTAAAGGTTGTCACTCTATTATTCTGTCATCCTCTTGGCTCTTGGCCGGCTGAAAGCCAAGGCCACCAGAATTTGATTTTTCAGCTTTTCTTAGTGCGAGCACTGTCGGGGGTTCATTTGAAGCCCTTGGAAACTCTGACGCACTAAGATCCTGGGTTCTATTGCTCTTTGTTGACGTTTAGAGTATTGGGGAGTATGTTCTTTCTTGTTTGTCTATTTTTCAATTGATAACTGGTAAGTTCCCTAGCTTCTGCAATTTCATTATCCTATGTTCATGATTTGCATAATTCATACCTCTGAAATTTCATAACCCAATGCGTTTCTAGACCATATCTATGTGCAACCTTGTTGGCATTAAACTTGTTTTGTGATCTGAACTTCTTTAGCATTTAATTTTACCTAAAATTGCCAGTTCTGAGATATGTTTATGCTTAACTTGAATAATTTGGACTCTCTTAAGTTCATTTAGCCTATGTGTTGGCACCTGAATGTTTACATTTGCTGCTTGGTATGAGGTTGCTTCCCTGCTTTGTTCTGGGTTCCTGTAATGACTGACTTGTATCTATAATGTGTCCTAATCTATGTTAAGACCTCCACTCTAGCTATGACCTGCTCCCATTCTATTTTGTCACTCATTATTCCTTTGGTTTGCTTAATCCTATATCCCATGGTGATTAGTTAGGACCTTTAGAGTAGCTATCTTAACTTGTGTTTCCTTATAATCTTTGATGTTGTTTTGACTTATTGATATAAGTGGGCATGTCTACTTTCTGGTGTTGTGATAGATATTCAACATAATTTGGACCCCTAGGCTTTAAATCCTGTAAGTTAGTGCTCTATTTTAGACTCGTTTGGCATTTTGCACTTTTGTATGTTAATCTTGTAATCTCAAAAAACCTGATTCCCCTGCTTCTTACAAAATGTTTTCTACCCAATATGCTAAGTGTTTGAACTTGTGATATATTGAGTTTTTGTTAATTCTCTTTGCTTGTATGTTCTTTGTTTAATCACCCCTGCTATGTCTTCTTCTAAAATATAAGTGCACCTCTTCAAATTCTATCACATGATAACTGTTCTCTCACTCTCATTTGTTACCTACACTATTTTGAATCTAGCACTCTTGGTCGGCTGAAATCCAAGGCCACCAAAACTCTCTCGATTGGCCTCCCTAGTGTGAGCACTGCTCGGGGTCCATTTGAGACCCTTGTGAACTCTGATACACTAGGATTTGGGGTTCTTTGATCACTCTCTTTGCTGCTGGAACTTGAGTTGTCTCTGGTATTTAGATTTTCTTCCTCACATTATTGGTATAATCTACAAACTGGGTTGTGTAAGTGATTTTTGTGTAATTCAAAATTTGGGTCATATGGTCATTTTGTGACTATTTGGTTTGGCTTGAGTTCCTCTATGACATTTGGGCTGTGCTGATGAGCATAGTCTACTGTTTGGATTTGGGCACGCTATTTGCGAAGAAGAAGTTTGTTGAAGGCCCGGGCAATATTGGGTATCTCCTTTGGGCCTGCTGTAGGCCTACTATAATTTCTTGTGTAATATTTGTACTTATATTCCTCATCTAGTCTGTAATAATTTTGTAATAAACAATTGGAGTGTTAGTGAAATTGGGGAAATGAGTATATTCTAATGTTTGCATGAAAGGGTAGAAAATATGCCTATAGGGTTCGTATTATTTACTTGTTATGTTATCCAACCTGCCATATATGCTATTCAAATTTCCATGTACACTACTAGAATCATGCCATTAGGGGAATCACACACTCACACAACTTGTTTACTATCAAATCATGAGCTTAAGTACTCTATTTATTCTTATGTCTACTACTATGTGTCACTAGACAGCATGCCTATAGGAAACAAATGCCAATAACCATCCTTCAATTTGCATAACGGCAACATGTTCATTAGTTACCATGCATATAGGATTATACTAGCTTATGCTCTAATGGTCCTCATCTGGATATCAAGTCCATAGGTTCTTAATTGATTCATCAGCTACTGTTATATCTATCGCTCGCCTAGAAAACATGCATATAGGGACGGAGTGTTACAAAATCAGTTTTCAACTGCCAACTATTAGAACCTAGCTATAAAATACTGCTACTCGCTTAGAATGCATTCCAATAGGATCAAACACGAGTAATTCTAAGTATTTCCAATGATTTTCACTCCCCATATTGCGTAAATCACTTAGATATCATGTCTATAGTTCTTAATAACTTATAATCTGTAATCTCAATAAATAGCATAGTAGTACCAGATACTCTTAAACTGTGTAGTTGTTTAGAAATCATGTCTATAGGTTTAAAGTGGCGCCTTGCATCTGAAACTGCCTGTACGTTTGAATCAGATCATATAGAAACCAATAGATCTTAATGACTTCAATTTGCCTCAATTCTGAAACTGTCTAATGCCTAGCGTAGAAATATGTTTGCGTGCATTTGTTGTCTAAGTGTGGAGGCTAACTTGAGCCTTTAAATGTCCTTAAGTGAAGTCCTGTTTGTTTTGAATGTCGCCCAGTTTTATCATTTTGAGCAGCCTAAGTAAAGTCTAGAACCACCCAAATAGAGGTCTAATGCCTCCTGGACCGTAGGCATGGGACGGGTAGTGCACGCATAGGGTACGACTTAGAATTTAATTAGAGTGCCTTCATGTAATCAACTTTAACATAGTAATTGGGTAGCAGGAGATGATAGTTTGTGCCCGCTGAATAATATGAGCAACTCCCTATCTTAAGGAAGTTGCGAAGTATTATTTATGTTGCACAGGGTGATCCTTTAGGCTAAAAAACTTAGCCCCCCCCCCCCCCCTTCTCTTTATACACTTAGTCATCTAATATAGACTGTTATAGTTATGCCATGTAGATTTGTATCAATTCTCCTTGTGTCATAATAAAACTCTCTGGCCCTTTTTCTCTTTGTTTATTTGATCATCTTGCCTAATTATAATCCACATAGTTTAAAGTTCGCCCGGGACCCACAGCTGTGGACCTCGAAGAGTGCCTAGAACCTTCTCTTTGAGGTAACTTGAGCCCTTACCAGATATTTGGTGGCACTAACTAGTCAAACAGAGTTATCTGCAATAGGTGCCATAACTAAAAATCGTTTGGTGGTGACCCTTCTTCTTTTAGCACTAACTTCCGGGAGCCTCTTGCTATGTGTTTCTAACATCTTCATCTTTTTTGTCATCGATAATGTAACCCCGTTAATCTCATTCCCCCCAAAATCATGTTGATATCAGTCCCGGGGGGGGGGGATCTTTTCCTGTTTTCGAAGGCTCCGTCATGATTGTGACAATAGTTGTTTTTAGCCCGACCACTTAAAAATTACCTGAGATGGCCGTTTTTTCAGCAATGTCGCTACCTCTTCGCGCATATGCCGGCAGTCTCCAGTTCGGTGACTGTTTGTCCTATGGTATTCGCACAACAAATTAGGATCCCTCTAGCTGGAATCGGATCTCACTGACTTCGGGAATCGTGCTTCTTTAATGGTCGTCATATCCAACACCGACTCCACTACACTAACATTGAATTTTTATACGGAAAGTCTGGGGTAGGAAGAATATCAAGAACATGACATTTCCTTGTCCTATAATGCCCTATTGTTTCGGCAGTGGTCAACTCTCTTATCGATCACGAACCTATCCACCAATCAGAAACCTCAGCTGCATCCTTCGGCCCATTGATAGGGCATAACCCGACTCCTTGAAGACCGTCGATTTGTGTCAAAATCTTCTTTTGATTTTTCTTTATTCTTCTCCCGCTCCCGACCCTTAACAGAGCTGATCATCCCCAATCCTTATCTTTGACTCGTACCGACTGTGAACATCCGCCCAATTTGTCACCTAGAAATCGAGCAAACTTTTTTTCAACTTCCGGGAAGCGTCGGAGCTTCTCGGATTCAGACCCTTGGTGAATTCTTCAGCCGCCCATTCATCGGAATGTTCGGTAGCAACATCTTTTCCTTCTGGAACCTAGTTACAAACTCCCGCAGTAACTCGGACTCTCCTTGTGCAATCCTGAATATATCGGCCTTTTAGGTTTGTACCTTTCTGGCCCCGACATGGGACTTGATGAAAGAATCCGCGAGCATTTCGAAGGAGTCTATGGAATGCTTGGGCAAAAGCGAATATCAAATCAAGGCTCCCTTCGTGAGAGTCTCTCCGAATTTCTTCAGCAAAACTGACTCAATCTCGTGGGGAGCTAAATCATTCCCCTTCACCGTCGTTGTATAGGTGGTGATATGCTCCTCAGGATCTGAAGTCCCATCATATTTTGGCACGTCTGCATTTTAAACTGCTTCAGGATCAATTTTGGTGTCGCGCTTGGTTTGTACGACAATTATGTGTACTTCTTTGAATTCGACCCTTTCAGCACTGGTGGTGCACCAGAAATTTGATCCATGCGCGTATTCATTTTCCTTATAAACCGGATGAGTTCGATTTTGAAGGGATCACTCTCGTTGTTGTGATTGGATCCGCTCCCCCCAGCCCCATCGAAGTCGACCTCACCCCTCGGGGTGTTGTTGTCGACCCTCTGTGTTGTTTGATTTGCGGGAGTATAGGGAGGAACTGGACCTCGTCCATTCGCGTTATTGGAAGCACCCAATAACGCTTGCTTCAGCTCTGTCATAACTTTATCATATCATGTGAGATGGCCTAAAATGTCCTTTTGTTGCTCTTGCAAGACCTTTACTGCTTCGACGACGTGGTCCTCTTCAGCATCATCGGGAATCGCCTCTCGAACATGTTGCAGGTACCGTCTGCCGTGGACCGGCGTGGCCTCAATCCCCTCACACTGGTATCACTAATTGAATCCTCGTGCTAAGGATGATTTTCTTTGGCCTCAAGGTTGTGTGTGTTGTTAATACCATTATCTACCATTTTCTATGATTTTTTGCTAAGAACAAATAATGAAACGCGTTAGTAAAAAAGGCAAGGACCAACTTAATTACATAACTGTCTAAGCCCCCACGGTGGGCGCCAAACTGTTTACCACTAAAACAGTACAGTTGAATTCATACGTGGTCTATAGATAAGTGAATTAATTTGATCCTAAAATAATAGATGAATTAGACAAAAATTTAAGACTTAGCCTTGAAATTGAAATGAGATAGCAGATATCTTGATCCCGGGCACAGAGCTTCTGGGGGCAGTAAGAATAGTATAAATAAGCAAGAAAATAAAATGTTATTGAGCTTTTGATAGAATATATCGTATGCTTGTCAAAGAATTCATGTCACTTACAATGATAATAGAGCTCACTATTTATAGTTGCACCTAGGGAACAAGGTCCTAAGATCAAACCCATTTTAATGACAGTTAGTCATTGAAGAATGTGTAACGACAGGCAGTGAATGTCATACTCCTTGTAACGGGCCGCATTCTTAATGCTGTAGAATATCCCTCATTAATGCTACCGGGTGACAGGAATTTATTTCATCTTTATGAGTATCATTCTCTCCGGTAACAGACAGGATCATTGCCTCTGAATTCAGCTACCTTCTGGCTTCAGCTCCACGTGTCACTTTCTCATGCGATCATTTAGTATAAACATATTTTACTCTATACAGTACTCCCACTGAGAATTAGCTGGGAATAATTTGTATAATATAATTGGCTAGGAGATAGAAAATTTCTACATAAATTCCGAGCTATTGTTGCATATTAGATCGATTTGATTTCCCTAGGTAAAATATGTAGAAGCTAATTGCATGTTTTCTTATAATAAATGTTACTGTTTGGATAGCACATGGTCGGTCATAAGCAAAGGGTTTAAGTGGAAAAAAATTAAGCTATGTTTATGTGTATAGTGTCACTAATGTTATTATAAATTTTAATCATAACATGTTCGAAACTATTACTTTTTACTATGTTAAATGAATTTCGATTTTATCTTGTAATATTATATCAAGATGTTCAAATTAAAGATATATTATTGTATGCATAAACATAATTTAATTTTTAATATCTTGATTTTAGATTTAAACAATCG
This sequence comes from Nicotiana paniculata, assembly GCA_005239505.1. Taxonomy (NCBI): domain Eukaryota; kingdom Viridiplantae; phylum Streptophyta; class Magnoliopsida; order Solanales; family Solanaceae; genus Nicotiana; species Nicotiana paniculata. Next base: position 36,773 of record ML350576.1, on the reverse strand, counting down.
GGGGACCATGAAAATTGTTTAAATATAACTAATAAATAAAATAAAGGATTAGTTACACCAAATTCTTGTAATATGACTCTGTTTTACACCCCCCCCCCCTCCCCCACACACATATTTTAGAACCACACACTTACATTCCTTATATTATGAATCCTGCTCTTATACCCCTGTGAGGTATATTTGTAACTAAGTAAATGTAACTATTAAAAGACACGTTAAATATTATAAATATGTATCTATATAGCATGAAATTTCAAAAATAGGACAAACACATTTATTGAAAAATATTTATTCACACATTTGATTAAAAACAATAATAAATATTTTATGAGATACGAATCTTTTGAAGCTTCTAAATAGGAAATGAACACAAACTACCTTAAAAGAATTTGAGGTGTGTAATTTAGCATTTTCTATTAATGAGTTTTGAAATACACGTTTAAGAAAATACTCATTCTCTTCTTTATTCAAAGAAATTAGTTTAAAAAATTAACAAAAATGTTTACCATCTTTTTTTATTTCACAAAAAAAAAAAAAAAATTAACTTTTAATTAATAATTATATTTTAGTATATACATTATCGAGGGTGTAATTATAGGATTTTCATAGTGCAAAGGAGTGTAAGTGTTTAATTCCAAATTACATGAGATATAACGAACCTGATTCATATTACATGAATGTTTAGTATAATTAACCCTAAAATAAATGAGAAACTGTGTCTTAAATGAAATGGTGTATCGTTACATTATTTCATTTTTCAGTAACTACCTTTATCCACCACCCATTTGCCTTACTACCACTTTTGTCTATATGTATTAAAAAATGTTCTCACATTTAAAATCTCTCATTGTGGTTGCACAAACCAAATGTTAAAAAGTGAAATCCCCTTTTGTTAATATTCTTCAAACTCTCTTCATTATTTTAAGTTTCTACATCCTTTTTTTTTTTTTTACCGGTATTTCTCCATTATTTGCGTAGTATAAAAATTCAGAAGGACTATCCTATTCACTCAAGTTATTTTACGTTCATTCAAATAGTAATCTACCTAACAGCTTGTTTGGATGGTTGTTAACCATTACATTGTATCGTATTGTTACTTTAAATACGATATTTGTTTTGATTGTTACTTAAATTTTGTTGAATCGTATTGTTAAATTCGTCGTTATATAACAACTAATTGTGCCACTTTATGTAACGATCGATTTGGTATGGTTTCGTCATTACCTTGTCTTTTAATCTCAATCTCACCCTTCATTATTATTAAATAATTTTATTTTATCATTTACCCTACTTTTTATATAATAATTTTTTTCTTTATAATCTTGCAAATTTATTCTTCATATTGCTGGTGTGTGATATCATGAAATGATGACAAACGACAAAATCTATCCAAATATTATATTTATCAAACGATATAGTATAATACAATACAGTACAATACGATACATTATGAAACGATATGTAACAACCATCCAAACAAGCTGTAAAGAGAGGAAGTAAATATTACTTTTAGGGTAATACTAACATACAACTCGAAGTTAAATCGTCATATTTTCCGGATTTAGAAGCCCAGACCTATTAAGATGGTTTAGCTTATGAAATTATCTTAGTCGTGAATATTCAGGCAATAAAAAAGAAAAACAGTTCTCTTCGATCTAATCATCCATTACGCTCCAACAAACATGCGTAATTCTATAGTCAAAGCAATAACTTTATCATTTTCGTGTACATGTTTGTCGCACACCCAACTCTTCACTTAGCTGCATCGGCAATATAGATGCATAGCTAGTTCCATATCCCATGTTCATGTAATGAGGTTATTATATCTAAGGATCTTTCAACGTCGTACCTCTTAAGAGACACTAAAATCAATATTTTCTCGTGTTTCACTCACTGAACGATGTGTGTCTTCTCCCCTTTTGGATCATTCAAACAAAAAAAAAGAGTGAATAGAGCTTATGGGTCATTAACACACCAGCTAAGAGAAGGGATACACCTTTAGCTTCCAATTCTCATCTCTTAAGCATAAGAGATTTGTCCTAATTTTGTGGAATGACTAATGAGATACTTCTCCAAGGAAGTAGCGTCTGACCTTCATATTTAGGGATAAATTCACAATTACCCATAAAATCTAAAATATTTATCCGCTTCTATCTATTCTAAATTATTTACCCGACCATACCCATCCTCCATTCCACTTAAACACTTCTTTGTAAAAAGATTGTTCGGCATTACTATCAAAAAGACGAATAGGGCTCTACGTGGCCAATGACTCTTCGGCATAGTAACCTAATTGTTGAGAGGCTCGACAGTTATCTCTTTGATCAAGGTTATTAATTTTTAAAATTTTGTGGAACCACCAAACCCACTTCAAAACAATACTAAATGAACTTAAACTTCAATATTAATTCTTACAAGCATTTCTAACAAGCTTTAATAATACTCATCCAAATTCAAAATCCAAACAACTATATTAAGCTTTTTATTCTCAAAATTAAAGCTTCAAATTCTTCATTGGTGGACAATTTTTATTTTTTTTCCAGTTATCAGCAACTAAATTTGGACTATAACCACGATTTTAGCTTTCCACAATAGCACCCAGGTGATTTAATAAATAGCATCCAAAGCATACTATTATAGTATATTGTGTAATATTACAGTACAACGTTGCAGTACATTATATACTACTACAGTATACTATTGCTTTATAGTTGTATAATCTTATGGTATATTATATATTGCAGTGGTATACTATTGGGTAATTGTATTAAGCTTTTAATTCTCAAACCAAAGCTTCAAAGATTCTTCATTGGTGGACAAATTTTGTTTTCCATTTATCAACAACCAAATTCGGACTATAACCATAATTTTAGCTTTCCACAATAACACCCAAATGATTTAACAAATAACATCCGAAGTACACTATTGTAGTATGTTGTATAATATTATGGTATATTATTATAATATATTACATATTAATACAGTATACCATTGCAGTATATTATCTATTATTATGGTATACTGTTGCAATATAGCAGGATACTCTTATAGTATATTGTATATCGTAGGTATATATTGGATAATTGTGTTCTTTAAATTTCAGATGAAAAGTTAGTTCTCAAGTACCTCAAACCAGCTCCAAATGCGACCAAATTTCACTATGAATTTGCTGAAGGTACTACAAGTAATTTTTTACAGCACCACTTTGAATTAAACATCAAATCTTCAAAATAAAATTTTAAATTTAGGAGCTTCAAGCTCAACAATGGTGGGTCTTCAAACACACACACACAAAAAAAAAGATCTGGGAGCTTAATATATAACCACAACAACACATGATTTCAGAAATACAAATAAATACACACAAAAAAAAGTGTTTGAAAAAATATAGTACTGATATGAAAAGTGAAATTTTAAATATACTAGTATAGAAAGAGGATTTTGGATGAAACTCATATAAAATAATATGAAAACTTGTCTTTTAAAATTTATATTGAAAATTCTAAAAACAAATTGGAAAAGTGCATGGGTTTGTGCTGGTTTCATCATCTACTAAAAAGGCTAAGCTATGGGTATTTTTTGAAAGGGGAAAGGAACGTTTAGGTGTGAGACTATGCTTGTTTGGAGAATTGAAAAGGGAAAGGGGATTGAGCAGGCCGGGTGAATAGTTTGGGGCGCATAGGTAAGAAAAGTAAATCTTTTGGGCTTGGGTATTAAAGGATAAATAATTTGGACTTAATGGCTATAAATTAAGAATTTTCCTTATATTTGAGGTTCCAATTTAAGGCGTTAGATCCAGCAGAGGTTAAATCCTTTCATAAGAGCTTCCGATAATATTTTGAGTTCTTGTGTCTGTCCTGATTTTTGGTAGATATTCGAGAATTTTAGTAATTTTCGCGAATATTATTAATTCTACAGTGGAATAAATCTAGACATGGAATTATTCCCTTCACTATATAGCTAGCTCGATTACTATCACAATCCAGAATTCACACTCTCGGGACCGTGATGGCGCCTACCATTTCACTTGCTAGCAGGCCAACGTTAGTTATATTTATTAACCATTTTTAACAATTCAAATCAAATGATAATCAAAAAACTGAATAATCGAAAATAAAGTGATAAACTAATAAACGACATAATCCAAATACAATCTCAGAAACTGGTGTTCACGAATACATGAGTGTCTAGAGTACTACAGATAATAATATGAATAAAAAATGATCGTCTGAATAAAAATAAACATCTAAGATGACATAGAAGGGGAATTCAGGTCTGCAGACGTTGCGCTGCTATACTTCAAGTCTCCCTGACAGTTGGTCCGGTCAATCTCACTCAGCGATACTGGGACCCACTCCGATATCTGCACAAGAAGTGCAGAGTGTAATATAAATACAATCAATCCCATGTAACGACCCGACCGATTGTTTTGATCTATAACGTGCAGTTCGGCGGTTTGAGGCCATGATCAGCTTCACTTCAGGTATTATGAGTTGTACGCATGGTCAGAATTGAGATTCGAGAAGTTCGGAGTGGATTTGGAAAGGGAATTCTCATTTCGGAAGCTTTAAGCTGGAAGAATCTGGCTAAAGGTTGATTTTGAGAAAACAATCTCAGAATGCAATTTTGATGATTCCAATAGCTTCGTATGGTGATTTCGGACTTAGGCGCATGTTCGGATTTGGATTTGGAAGCCCGTGAAAATTCGGTGCATTTTGGAAAAAGTTGGAAAATAGAAGATTTTTGGAAAGTTTGACCGAGAGTTGACTTTTTGATATCGCGGTCGGAATCTGATTCTAAAAATTGGAAGAACTCCATTATGTCAAGTATGACTCGTGTGCAAAATTTAAAGTCATTCCGGATTGATTTGATACGTTTCAGCACAAAATATAGAAGTTGGAAGATTTGAAAACTCATAATTCGATTCGATGTGCGATTCGTAATTTTGGCGTTGTTTGAAGCCTCGACTAAGTTCGTATTGTATTTTGGGACATGTTGGTATAATTGATTAAGGTCTCGAGGGCCTCGGGTGAATTTTGAAAGGTTAACGGAATGGATTTCGGACAAAGGGAGCTGCTGGAATTTTTCTGTTGCAAAAGTTGTTCGCCATTAATTTTGGATGCATGGAGCCGACTTTGGAAGCAAATATCTCGAAATCTGTAAAGCATCTAAAAATGTTCAAAACATGAAAGTTGTAACCCTTTGATTCTTGTTTCCAGAAAGTTAAACTATTTATTATTTAGATATTTGTACAGAAAGTTATGATCAGTTGACTGAAGACTGGTAGCAGTTTATATTTGCCCAAAAATCAGGCAAAGTCGCATTTCATGCATGCGACTTGCCCAAGCAGAATGCTTAAAAACAGGATTTAGCCATTTTTACTCATTTTTGAGTTTTGAGTCTCGGTTTTGGGTGATTCCAAAGGGATTTTTCACGTCTTCGACTTGGGTAAATGTTCTATATCCGAAAGTGATTATATTTCATAAATTCTTGTCCATATTCATCAATTATTTTGGATTTAAGTGGAAGAAATTGGGATTTTTGTAAGATCTTCCAAAAATGAATATTTATTATTTGAAAGTCAATCCGATGTCGAAATTCGATTATTTTTGTATGATTGAACTCGTATCGGAACGAGTGTTTGGATTTCATGAGTTTTTTCGAGATTCGAGACGTGGATCCCACTGTCAATATTTTTATGAATTTTGAATTTGAATTCGGAAAATTAGTAAATTCATATGGAATTAAATCCTACGATTTGTATAGAGTATATCGAATTGTTTATGAATAGATTTGAGGCATTCAGACACGAATTCGTGAAGCAAACGTTTATTGGAATCTTGAATTTGGCTGCAGAGCGAGGTAAGTCTCTTTTCTAACCTTGTAAGAGAGAATTAACCCCATAGGTGAACCAAATTAATATATGCTTCTATTTGTGGGGGCTATGTATGCACGAGGTGATGATAATCCGTACGTAACTACTAGCTATGCCTATGTCCGAGTAGATTTATGTTTACACCATGCCTTGTTAATATTTTTATTTGACTTATGTTTATTATTTGCCTTGAGAAGAAGCGAGATTAAGTTTGCTTATTAATTGCCTTGAAAAGAGTAGGAATGGAGGAATTTGAGATTTAAAAAGCTTTCATTTGAATTTCGTATTTTTTTGAAAAATAATTGAAAAATATTATAATAACTTGAGAAAATCTATGTTCAATTGCGTTGCAACTATATTCTGCGAGCGGGATAAACTTTTACTACTCTCATGGGAGCGGGTTGTTTGCCTCGGCAGGTTAATATATGCATCTATGGTTCATGTCGTTCGGCCCTCGTTAGTGCACAATTTATTTTTATATTGGTTTGTGTCGTTCGACCCTTGACAGTGCACAGTTTAAATATTTATGTTGGATCGGATTGTATGACCTCGGTATGATTTGCGCATGATTAAATTGGTTTCTTGGGAATTTATAATAATTGATATTGCTTCATTGGCCTAAGATATAAATTGTTAAATGATGAAAAATAAATTTAGAAATTTCTTATTAACAAAAGAACTGTTTACTTACTTCATGATATTAAGCTTATAACCGTTCTATGTAATCCATGCTTAATTATATCATTGGTATTTTATTTATAGCCCATAGTAAGTGTCGGAGTCGACCCCTTGTCACTACTTTCGAGGTTAGACTGGATACCTACTGGGTACGCTTTGATTTACGTACTCATACTACACTTGCTACACATTTTGTTGTGCAGGCACATATATGTTTAGTGGCCTTGTGGGCGCGGAGGCGTGGTTAACGCGGGGACTTAGGTGAGCTGCATTTCATGTTACGATCCACAGTCAGCAGAGTCTCCTTCAGACTTATCTTTATCTGTAATATCTAATTTTTATTCTAGGCAGATGCTGTATTTTATTTTATCTTTCTAGTTGATGCTCATGCACTTGTGACACCGGGTCTTGGGGTGATTAGGGGTTGTTCAGTATTGAAATTGTAATATTATTATCTACTCTGTATATTCCATCTTTTACTATTAAATCGAAGGAAATCGAGATTTTAAATACTAAAGTGAATAATTAAGTTAATCAAAAATTGTTGGCTTGCCTGACTGCGGTGTTAGGCGCCATCGTGACCTTTAATGGATTTGGGTCATTACAACATGGTATCAGAGCGATAGGTTCACTTAAGTCTCACGAGTCATAAGCAATTCTAGTAGAGTATTACAGATCGGTAATACTTATCTTCAAGAAGCTACAGGGCTGTTAGGAGCACTTCCCTTCTTGATTCCTCATCGTGCGATTTAATTCCTTTGAAGATTATTCCTTCATTTCTTTCTTATTCAATCTTACGCGGCGTGAAACGCTTGTTATAAATTGGGAATCAAGGAATTTAAATGGTACTACGGATGTGGCGCAGGATGTTTCTCCCTGCATGTTTTATTTCGGCTATTGTCGTCGCCTAGGGGAAGGTCGTTCTGTCCTTTCAGCTCAGTATCAGTATTACCTAAGGTTTTGAGATTTGGCTTTGATTGTTATGACGATTCGTGCGATGCTATCGCATAGTGTTCGTGTAGTGGTAAGATGCTTGTTGATAATAGGCTATAATTACGTATTTTAGTCGCTTATTACACTCTAATTTACTACACTTTAATTGAGTTTGAGCTTTAATTGCTAGTGTTTTGCACTAATTGTGTGTTTTATGCCTTGTAGGAGTGATTCCGAGCTATGTAGATGTCATGGAATGAATTAAAGTGATTTGGAGTTTTAATTCTGAGTAAAATCCCAAGAAATTAAGCCGGGATCGTGTTCGAGGATCAACGGATGATAGTTCAGAACGAACGAAGAATAGAGTAGGCATATTATGTGCTGTGTAGTAAAATGCACATAACGCTTATCTCAGAACTCCATTTGGGCTCCACAATATATTGTTGGAAATATAATTCAAAGGGCTACAACTTTCATGTTTTATGTTTTTCCAAATTCCAAACAGAACTGGGTGAAAAGTGTGCGGCCGCGCACTGACCGCGCAAATGGGGCAGAATACTGGCTAAAGTGCGTGGTCAATGCGCGGCCGTGCACGTCCTGTCCGGGAAAATTGTCCTTTTTTGCGTAGGAGAAGTTGTATGTGTTTGGTCCCGACCCTAATTGGTATATATACATAGAAAAATGTTATTTTGTGACTTTTGAACACTTTATACCTAAGGAGGCAAGAACACACTAGGAGCAAGGCGGGGAATTCTTCTACGAGTTTTTCACTTCCTTATTCATATTTCCATTATTGGTTATGAATTCTAGTATTGTAGTTTTGCATAATATTATGAATAGCTAATTTGTCATCTAAGGTTTTTATAGAACCTCTTGGAGGATGAATTCTTGCTATGTTTTAATATAATTTAACCTTTGAATTCGTCTATTTGTTCAACTACGTGCTTATTTCAGTTGATTGAATGGCCATCGATTGACTGTGCCTATTTATTATGTGTTGCTTGAGAAATGATACATATTTAGGTGGTTTTTGAACAATTTCACTCCTAATATATGTGAGAAATTAATACATCGTGTTTAAAGGTAGGTTTAACAATAACAAAGCCTTGACGTGGTCATAATAAGCGGTTAGATAAAGCCAACTAGCGTAGTTCGAGAGAATATATCTAGTAAATTATTGTAGTTGCTCGAGAGATAATTAAAGCACCTAAAGTGTTCACGATCAGTAGAGAATACATAGGCGAAATTGTAGGGAACATAGCAAGAACGATTCCAACATTTGGGGAAATCATAACTCTAGACCTCCTAAATTTAATCTCCAACCCTTAGTATCTTTAGTTGTTAATTTACTGCATTAGTTTCTTAGTTAATTAGTTAGATATAAGAATCTTAATCTTTTTAACTTAGAAATTTATTCGAGCTTGTCTCTTAGCGATATTGAACAATTATGGAAAAAACTTAGTTCTCTGTAGGATTCGACTCGGACTTTTAGACCGGATTATATTTGCAGCGACCGCTTATCTTTTTTAGGACTAGAGTTGGGCGTGATCATTTGTCCACTCGTCGAGGCAATGAATGACTTGGAAGGAGGTTTACTTAGTGCATGATTCAGAGATTCAGTATTTTATTTCCGACGGAGGAAAGGCAATCAGACTATAAATGTTCAGGTTTGGGTTGATGGAGTAACGAGACTTGGTATTTTCGAGCGTGGTGGAATTTTTATCTGTGATGTGGTGTTGTCGTCTTTTTTGAACATGTTAAGGTTCGCCGGTGTCATGGTCTTCATCAATTTACCTTCGGGGCAGAGTGGTGTAAGATGGTGCCGGAGAAGCGGTTGTCAGAGATAGCGGAGTGTAGCATTTTCAAAATTTAAATGGGTATCCCTAATGTTGATGGTTCGAGGAAGATTATCTTCGAAGGGGTTTAAAGTTGGTAGCGATTCAAGTGCTACAGAGATGGATTTTGACCTAAGGCAACAACTAGGCAACGAAGGACGAGGAAGGACATGCGGGAGGTGTTTTGAGGTGGATAAACTTCTAGAAGGACAAGTGTGAGAAACAAGAGTCGAGTAGTGCTTAAAGGACTGAGTTTGACCAAAGTGGGAGAGTGGAAGATTACCATATGGGTTCTTTGGTAGGATGACTACACGCCTTGAGAAAAGTTTAGAGTGATTTGGGATTCACGGTGGACAGTGACTAGGTCTACGGACTAATTTGGAATATTGACTACTATATTAAGGATGATTGGATGTGACAGGAGGGAGCTGCTTAATATGAAGAGGGATGAAACATGAATTTGGAGTGGAATGTATTGTCGCACCTTCAGTTGATGTCAATAGGGAGTGGATGGACTTGTACAACTGGTGAATGAGCACGGGCTCAGGATGGTTTATTCGTTTTGCAGTAATTATACTTGGTGCAACATTGTTGGAAGATGTTGGCATGGAATTTCCACAGGTGGGTTACCTCCTGTGAGCAAGTTAATGGTTGTGTGGTGTTGATGAAGCTTTTGCGAAGAATTCTACTGGCTATCCAGTAAGAGGTCGAACCTGTGTATGTGGCTAGTGATTCAGAGCGTTCATGAAATGGTTAACAAGGAGATTTTGAGGAATTTGGAGGGTCGGTTGCGAGAGGTCATGTCAGTGAGGAATAAGGAATCCTAGTAGGTTCCCGGGTTATGTAATGGTAGATTTAAGCTAAGTGGGAGAGCCCCACTGCCTACGATTGGATTGCATGGTTGTCTACTTGTGAGGTTTCTGGTTATCGGCACATTGGTGGGATATTACAACTAAGGAAAGAGAACATCAATGGTAATTTGATCAAAGGATTTGAGGAATGTGTGTTATAATTGGCCTTATCGATTCATGTTCAGGATTTGGGAAAACTCGGGATTTATGTTTCGTGTAGAGGTGAGTTACAAGGAAGGTGATTCAGCCGGGTGCTTCTTTGAGAGGGTGTTCATGTGCTAGCAGAGCTTTGGAGTTGATTATATTCGGGACCAAGCCAGAGTGGGTGACTCTCAACAACGGTCCTAGTAGATTCAAAGGTTAAAGTGTGGTGCCTGTGAATTTTGAGTCCGTAGTATGGTTAAGTACGGAGCTTTTACAGCGAATTGTGAAAAGGGGGCTTAGAGTGTTCTATGTTATCTTCGGTCTGCGGTGTAGCATTGGAGGAATGGGAGAAATTAACTTTAGGTTCATGGATAAATTATCAGGATGGGGTGTACCAGTTGAAGATGCAAATATGCGCACAAGGAGGGTATGAGATGGTTCGTGGGTTTTTAGACAATGTGGTCTCATGAAATAAGGTCACTCGGGATTAGTTCGCATTTGGGTTCATTATGTTTTGAATGGAGCTATTATTATTCCTAAGGCAAGCCTAGAATAAATTAGAAAACGTCGAATCGGTTAGCAATGGTTCAAATGGCATGATGGCGGCAATGATCAGTTCATTCAGCATGTTAAGATATACATATTCTTTCTCGCTTTACGTGCAAGGCTTGACGGCCTCCATAATTGATTTTATTTGGAAGCATTCGAGTACTATGGCATGTTATCTGTAATGGATCTTGGAAGAGTTATGGTGTTTTAGACCACTACTTGATATTGGTATTTTCTACGGTTATGGGAATTCAGTCGCGTGTTGAAATGGTTCTCCTGAAATGAGTTAAGTGAAAGGTTTCTATATGATGAAGTGTGTACCCTATTAGTGGTTCAGGAGTTATGATGAAATTTTTGTACTTTTGCGTATTGGCATGATTAGGTGTAGTGGGTAGCATGGGAATTGGAAGTTGAGGATCAAGGTTGTGGTTCGGTGTTGACAAGAATGTCACAAGCGGAAAATGATTTAGATGGTTAGAGTAAGCTGGTATTGTCTTTAAAGTCACCTGAGATTGGTGTCATGTGTAAGAGGCCTTGGGTACGGATGTGCAGGTCCTTGATTCGCTTTACAGCATTAGTGTGGCCGGAGGCATGGATGTGCAAATTTGTTACCTGGTACGGAAGGTCATGGGAGTATATCCCACGGGAAAATTTTATAAGTGTGACATGTAGTCACTTGATCGATTAAAGATTGAAACCAAGTATGGAAACTGTGGTACTACTGCTAATGTGAGAGTTTAGGCCTAGAAAGCATTCTATTCATTTGGTTGTGAACTAAGGATGTTTATTCCAGATTTTACGGATGTTCTTGTGTGTCATGGGAAAAAGGGTTACCGTGGATCCTTGAAAGGTTATTAGCCCAGTGCAGTACGCTTAGAATCGGCTTAAGGTCTATGGATGGATCCAAATATGAGTGTGGGCTCTATATCAGGCTAGATGTGTGCATTTCAACAAAGCATTGTTTACGAATAAGTCTTCGGGCCTTGGATGTTACTTACGTCGTCAGTTATTTCATGTAATACTCTATTGTGCCATGTGGGTGTTGGGGTGGTTTGATTATTCGCACTCATATCGAGATCCCGTGTAGTTTGTGGTGCTATATGAGTAGGATGGCTCTCAAGATTCAGGTCATTTAATTGCACCTTAGTTGTGCTTGAGTTTCGTAGCTTATGTCGCTATCCGTCTCCCTAGGATTTGCATTATGCACTTCGCGTGGTTGTGGTTGATATTCGGGTATTTTGCAGGTATGAGCATTTTTATCTCGGTAAGTATTTCCTTATAGATTATTATGTGTGGATCGACTAGCACACCACCACAAGGTATGTTGTTTGGATCGGGTGGCACGCCGCCACAGGTAACATGGTTAGATCGGGTTGCACGCCGCAACAGTGTGATGTTGAGTACATTTTTCCATATCTATTCTTGTGTGTTTTGCTTCTCATTTTCTGAGGAAGGTTCATAACATCTTTTCGGTTGTTTAAATTAGTTACTTGTGTTGAGCAATTCTTTCTTGAGTCAGTTTCCTTATGTATCACGTTCGAGTTTGTAGCTGGTTGGCACATTGTGGCATCATATGAGGCTTTTGGAGTATCTGAGGTGGTTTATTGCATGAGCAACTTGTACTGGTGAGACGAGATTACTGGACCTGGAATCAGTTCGATAAGATTTATATGAGGTACATTAAAGAGTAAATATTGATATTCAGTCCAGAATGAGGTAATTGTTCTCGTCGAGAGGAGAGACTCCATGAATTGTGGTTCGGCGGGTGGTTATGAGTTTCTACACATCTCTTCTGTCGTGGCAGTATTGTGGGAGTTGAAACGGTACTTATATGATTCATGATGTGTGTTGTGGGCATCAGATTCATGGGATTTCGACTATTGTTGTTAGAGGATGTTATTATGGTCATGTGAATAACGCAGTGCATGGTGTAAATTCAGTAAGAGTATACAATCATGTATTGGTACCTCGTGTAATGATTGATACAGTGTTTGTATGTTAGGAACACACCTGGTAGGGAATTTCAGATGTTGGAATTTGGCTCCAAGGCTAACTTGACTAAATAAAAGGGAGAATCTTCAGATTTGCTCGAGCTAATATGCTCGACTAGGTTGTGGTAGCACGAGTAGGTGCACGAGGTGTTAAACAGTGATTTTAGACAACCCCATAGCAGTTCTTAGCACGTTCGAGGACGAACATATGTTTAAGTGGGAGAGAATGTCACGACCCGACCGATCATCTTGAGCTATAACACCTCGTTCGTCGGTTTGAGGCCATGAGCAGCTTCACTTCAGGTATTATGACTTATACACATGGTCGGAATTGAAATGCGAGAAGTTCGGAGTGGATTTGGAAAGAGAATTCTCATTTCGGAAGCTTTAAGTTGGAAAAATCTTACTAAGGGTTGATTTTGAACAAACGACCCTAGAATGGAATTTTGATGATTCCAATAGCTTCATATGATGATTTCGGACTTAGGCGCATGTTCGGATTTGGATTTGGCGAAAGTTAGAAAATAGAAGATTTTTGGAAAGTTTGATCGAGAGTTGACTTTTTGATATCGGGGTCAGAATCTGATTCAGAAAATTCGAACAACTCCATTATGTCAAGTATGACTCGTGTGCAAAATTTAAAGTTATTCCGGATTGATTTCATACGTTTAGCGCAAAATATAGAAGTTGAAAGATTTGAAAATTCATAATTCGATTCGATGCGCGATTCATAATTTCGGCGTTATTTGACGTTGTTTGAAGCCTCGACTAAGTTCATATTATATTTTGGGACATGTGGTATAGTTGGTTAAGGTCCCGAGAGCCTCGAGTGGATTTCAAAAGGTTAACGGAGTGGATTTCGGACAAAGGGAGCTGCTGGAATTTTTCTGTTGCAAAAGTTGTTCGCCAAAAATATCTGATGCATGGAACCGACTTTGGAAGCTTATATCTCGAAATCTATAAAGCATCTAAAAATGTTCAAAACATGAAAGTTGTAACCCTTTGATTCTAGTTTCCAGAAAGTTAAATCATTCATTATTTAGATATTTATACAGAAAGCTATGGTTGGTTGAATGAAGACTGGTAGCAGTTTATATTTGCCCAAAAATCAGGCAAAGTCGCATTTCATACATGCGACTTGCCAGGCAGAATGCTTAAAAAACGGGAGTTAGCCATTTTTACTCATTTTTGAGTTTTGAGTCTCGAATTTGGGCGATTCCAAAGGGATTTTTCACGCCTTTGAGTTGGGTAAGTATTCTATATCCGAAAGTGATTATATTTCATAAATTCATGTCGATATTTATCAATTATTTCGGATTTAAGAGGAAGAAATTGGGATTTTTGGAAAATCTTCCAAAAACAAAAATTTAAGATTTGAAAGCCAATCCGATGTCGGAATTCGATAATTTTTGTATGGTTGAACTCGTATCGGAACCGGTGTTCAGATTTCGTGATTTTTTCGAGATTCGAGACGTGGGTCCCACTCTCAATTTTTTATGAATTTCAAATTTTAATCCAGAAAATTATTAAATTCATATGTAATTATATCCTACAATTTGTATTGATTATATCGAATTGTTTATGACTAGATTTGAGGCATTCAGACACGAATTCGTGAAGCAAAAGTTTATTGGAATCTTGAATTTGGTTGCGGAGCGAGGTAAGTCTCTTTTATTACCTTGTAAGAAAGAATTAACCTCACAGGTGAACCAATCTAATATATGCTTCTATTTGTGGGGGCTACGTATGCACGAGGTGACGAGAGTCCGTACATAGCTACTAGCTATGCTTATATCCGGGTAGATTTAGGTTTCAACATGCCTTGTTGATATTTTTATTTGACTTATTTTTATTATTTTCCTTGAGAAGAAGAGAAATTGAGTTTGCTTATTAATTGCCTTGAAAAGAGTAGGAATGGAGGAATTTGAGATTTTAAAAGCTTTCATTTGTATTTCGTATTTTTTTGAAAAATAATTGAGATATATTATAATAACTTAAGAAAATCTATGTTCAACCGCGTCGCAACTATATTCCGCGAGCGAGGTAAATTTTCACTACTCTCATAGGAGCGGGTCATTCGCCTCGGTAGGTTAAATAGATACATCTATGGTTCGTGTCGTTCGACCATTGTCAGTGCATAGTTTATTTTTATGCTGGTTCATGTCGTTCGATCCTCGGCAGTGCACAATTTAAATATTTATGTTAGATTAGGTCGTACGACCTTGGCATGATTTGTGCATGATTGAATTGGTTGCTTGGGAATTTATAATAAGTGATATTGCTTTCTTGGCCTGAGATATAAATTGTTAAATGATGAAAAATATATTTGGAAATTTCTTATTAGTAAACGAATTGTTTACTTACTTCTTGATATTGAGCTTACAGTCGTTCTATGTAATCCTTGCTTAATTATATCATTAGTATTTTATTGATAGCCCATAGTAAGTGTCGGAGTCGACCCCTCGTTACTACTTCTTTGAGGTTAGACTGGATACTTACTGGGTGTGCGTTGATTTACGTACTCATACTACACTTGCTGCACATTTTGTCGTGCAAGCACATATATGTTTAGTGTCCTTGTGGGCGTAGAGGCATGGTTAACGCGGGGACTTAGGTGAGCTGCATTTCTGTCACGCCCCGAAATCCCACCTTCGGACCGTGATGGCGTCTAACGTTGAACCCGCTAGACTAGCCAACGCTACAATTAAACTAACATGATAACTTCGAATTAACAGAATAAGCTAATACAGTTCACAACTTAACAGCGGAAATAAATAAAGTTTCAAAACTAAGTAAACACAAACTAATACAACGTCGCAAAAATTTCCCAAAACCTGAAGTCACAAACTCACGAACTATCTATAAGAGTGCTAAATACAAGTCTGAAAGGAAATACATGACTGTCTCTAAAACCTAGAGGAAAACAAGACAGAAATGAAGAACTAGGGATAGGAGAGACGCCAAGGCCCACGAACGCCAGCGGGTATACCTTGAAGCCTCTAGGCTGAGCTGAAAGACACTCCCACTACTGATGTCCACCGGGTCCGGCTGCATAATCTGCACAACATAAAGAAGTGCAGGTGTAGCATCAGTACAACCGACCCCATGTACTGATTAAGTGTCGAGCCTAACCTCGACGAAGTAGTGATGAGGCTAGGACACACCAACAAAATGTACCTGTGCAGTTCAATAGCATAGCAGAAACTAAACAAGAATACAATAACGAGGAAGAACATGTTGGGGGTAAGAAATAGAAAATACTGAAATGACGAAAATGAAAACAACAGTCTAAAATGTCCGAAAGTAATAACGGGGATTGACAACACAAATTAAACAGTGAAAAGAAACGGCACGACATGTCCCCTCGTGCATAATAATATAAAATATGGCACGAAATGTCCCCTCGTGCAAAAACAATATAAACATGGCACGGAATATCCCCTCGTGCATAAACTTATAAAATATGGCACGGAATGTCCCCGCGAGCATAAACAATAAAAACATGGCACAGAATGTCCCCTCGTGCATAATAATGTAAAATATGGAACGAAATGTCCCCTCGTGCATAAACAATATGAACATGGCACGGAATGTCCCCTCGTGCATAATAATATAAAATATGGCACGGAATATCCCCTCGTGCATAAATAATATGAACATGGCACGAAATGTCCCCTCGTGCATAATAATATAAAATATGGCACGGCATCACCCTTCGTGCTTTTACACTCTTCCTCACCAAAACAATGACAATATCAATGGCAAGGAATACAGCATAGTGGAAATACAATTCAAAATCACCCGGGAAGGGGAAAGTATCAGTAAATATCGTAAAGATTGCTTGGAAAGGGTCTCATCTATAACCAATCATTTCAAATATACCCTTTACAATTGGGTTCTCAATCTAACCAATACATCATGAGTTCATCAACCAGAGTTTTCAACATTAATCAACTTCCAAGTAGAGACAATTGCATATTATAACGAACATGGAAGTAATAATAAGGTTTTTATCAAAAATAGACTCACGGGCATGCTTGACACACAATGCATAGGTACTCGTCACTTCACATATGCATTGAACATGATAAACACTTAACACATAGCATACAATACCTATTCAGTTAGGCAAGACACTTACCTCGGGTCCAAATTATAGCAATCAACCCTCTAACACCGCCTTTCCTTTAGAATTCAACTCCGGAATGGTATTATCTAGACATAATTAACTCAACTAATGGTTCAATAAATCAATTCCATAGCCTAATTACCCATTTCCAAGCATTCTTCCAAAACTATCAAAATTATCCCCCGGGCCAGCTTGGTCCAAACACGAGGCTCAGACCAAAACCCGATCATTCATACCCCCACGAGTTCAAATATATGATTTATTTTGAAATCCAACCCCAAATTGAGGTTGAATTCCCCAAAGTCCCATAATCCCTAACTCTATCCAAATCCCCTAATTTCTACTTTGTTTTTAGGATTCTAGGCCTAGATTCTAGTGTTTGATGAAGGAAAAATGGAAGAAATTCGATTTGAAGTCACTTACCCAAGTGGTTATGGAGGAGAACTAGCTTGGAGGTCGTCAATGGGGGTTTGAGGAAGAAGAGAATGATGGAAATGAGAAAATCCCGAAATGCATTCTGTTTTTGACTATTAAAAATAACTGGGCAAAAATACCCTTCGCGTTCGCGGGCCCATGGCCGCGTTCGTGAAGGGTTGACAATCCTTATCTAAGTATTCGCGAGCCTAGGGCCGCGTTCACGAAGAACAACCTACCCAACCCCCCAGCCTAACACTACGCGTTCGCACCCCTGGGGACGCGTTCGTGTAGAAGCACTGTTCAGTGCTCCGCGTTCGCGTCTCCCTCTACGCGTTCGTGTAGAGTAAAAAACCATGCCAAGATATTTACCCTTCGTGTTCGCGGGCCCTTGTCCGCGTTCGCGAAGGGTATTACACCAGACACCAGCAAAACATCAAAAACACCATATTTTTCTACTTTATACACCCGGTTAACTACCCGAAGCTCACCCGAGCCCTCGGGTCTCCAAACCAAAAACACACACGACTCCCAAATCATCCTACGGACTTATTCAAGCATTTAAATCACCAAATATCCTCAAAAACAAGGAATTAAACCTCAAATCTCCTAGAATATTCTCAAAATTTCGTAAGGCTTAATTATTCCGATTTTTATCCGAAACTCGTCATTTCAAGTCCGTTTACACCAAATTTCGCAGATAACTCACATAACATATATTCAACCTGTTTCGGGCTCCGGAACCATAACATGGGCCCGGCAACACAGTTTTCACATTAATTATCATTTTCAAAAGTCTTTATTATTTTCAGAAAACAATTTTCATTAAAAATTCATATCTCGGGCTTGGGACCTCGGAATTCGATTCCGGGCATATGCCCAAGTCCCATATTTTTCTATGGACCCTCCGGGGCCGTCAAATCACGGGTCCATGTCTGGGTACGTTTACCAAGAATGTTGACAAAAGTCAACTTTAATCAATTAATCGTTATGAAATCAACTTTTCATCAAGTTTTCACATAAAAGCTTCCCGGCTACACGCCCGGGCTACATACGCATATCGACGAGAGATTAACAGAGGCTTTCAGGGCCTCGAAACACTATTTCTGCTAAATTACACAAGATGACCTTTTGGGTCATCACAATCTCCACCTCTAAAACAATCGTTCGTCCTCGAACGGACATAGAAAAGTACCTGAATCGGGGAAAGGTGGGGATAATAGATCTGTATATCGGGCTCGGACTCCCAAGTAGCTGCCTCAATAGGCTGACCTCTCCACTGAACACGAATCGAAGGATAATTCTTCGATCTCAACTGTCGCACCTGCGAATCTTATATGGCTAACGACTCCTCCTCATAAGACAAATCCTTGTCCAACTGGACACCACTGAAATCAAGTACATGAGATGGGTCCGCAATATACCTCCAGAGCATAGACACATGAAATACTGGATGCACGGCTGACAAACTAGGTGGCAAGGCAAGTCTGTAGGATACCTCTCCTACCTTGTCCAAAATCTCAAATGGACCAATGTACCTAGGGCTCAACTTGCCCTTCTTTCCGAATCTCATCACGCTCTTCATGGGCGACACTCGAAGAAATACCCGGTCGCCTATCATAAATGCCAAATCTCGAACTCTGCGATCCGCATAACTCTTCTGCCTGGACTGAGTTGTACGAAGTCTATCCTGAATGATCTTCACCTTGCCCAAGGCATCCTGGACTAACTCAGAACCCAACAATCTAGCCTCTCCGGGCTCAAACCATCCGACTGGAGACCGACACCGTCTACCATACAACGCCTCATACGGAGCCATCTGAATGCTCGACTGATAGTTGTTGTTGTAGGAAAACTCAGCTAAAGGAAAGAACTGGTCCCATGAACCACCAAAGTCAATAACACAAGCTCGCAACATATCCTCCAAAATCTGAATAGTGCGCTCGGACTGCCCGTTCGTCCGAGGATGAAATGCGGTGCTCAAATCAATCTGGGTGCCCAACTCTCGCTGAAATACTCTCCATAAATGGGAGGTAAACTGAGTACCTCAGTCTGATATAAAGGATATGGGCACACCATGCAGCCTAACAATCTCTCTCATATAGATCCTGGCCAACTTCTTTGCTGAATACGAAACTGATACTGGAATGAAGTGTGCTGACTTGGTCAGTCTATCCACAATGACCCATACTGCATCGAACATCCTCCGAGTCCGTGGGAGTCCAACTACAAAGTCCATGGTGATACGCTCCCACTTCCACTCGGGAAGCTGAATCTGCTGCATCAAACCACCGGGTCTCTGGTGCTGGTACTTAACCTGCTGAAAATTCAAGCACCGAGCTACATAAGCTACAATATCCTTCTTCATTCTACACACCAATAATGCTGCCGCAAGTCCTGTTACATCTTTGCGGTGCCCGGATGAATAGAATACCTGGAACGATCGGCCTCTTGTAGTATCAACTCACGAATGCCATTGACATCGGGTACACAAACACGACCCTGCATCCTCAATACTCCCTTAGCATCAACCATAACCTGCTTGGCATCTCCGTGCCTGACTCTATCTCTAAGAAAACATAAATGGCGATCATCATACTACCTGGCCCGAATACGGTCATACAATGAAAGAACGGGCCACGGTATGGGCCAAAACACTGCCAGTCTCAGAAACCTCCAGTCTCACAAATCGGTTGGCTAACGCCTGAACATCCAAATCAAGAGGTCGCTCTTCGACTGATAAATAGGTAAGATTACCCATACTAGCTGACTTCCGGCTCAAAGCATCGGCCACTACATTGGCCTTCCCCGGATGATAAAGAATGGTAATATCATAATCCTTCAGCAAATCTAGCCATCTCCTCTGTCTCATGTTCAACTCCTTCTTAAACAAATACTGGAAACTCTTATGATCCGTGAACACCTCACATGGCACACCATACAAGTAATGCCTCCAAATCTTCAATGCATGCACAATAGCTGTTAACTCCAAGTCATGAACTGGATAGATATTCTCATGGACCTTCAACTGACGAGAAGCATAGGCTATAACCTTTCCATCCTGCATCAACACTGCACCAAGCCCTACCCGTGAAGCATCACAATACAAGGTATACGATCCTAAACCTGTGGGAAAAAACAACACTGGTGTCGTGGTCAAGGCTGTCTTGAGCTTCTGAAAGCTCACCTCGCACTCATCAAACCACCTGAACTGGGCACTCTTCTGAGTCAACCTGGTCATCGGGGCTGTAATGGATGAAAAGCCCTCCACAAACCGGCGATAATAACCTGCTAAGCCCAAGAAACTTCGGATCTTTGTAGCTGAGGTAGGTCTAGTCCAATCTCTGACTGCTGAAATCTTCTTGGGATCCACCTGAACACCCTCTGAAGATACCACATAGCCTAGAAATGCAACTAAACTCAACCAAAACTCACACTTGGAGAATTTGGCATACAACTGACTATCCCTCAGAGTCTGGAGGAAGACTCTAAGGTGCTGCTCATGCTCCTCTCGGCTGCGAGAGTATACCAATATATCATCAATGAAAACAATCACAAATGAGTCCAAATAAGGCCTGAACACTCGGTGCATCAACTCCATAAAAGCAGCGGGGGCATTCTTCAGCCCAAATGACATCACCAAGAACTCATAATGCCCATAACGAGTGCAAAAATCTATCTTAGGGACATCAGACGCCCTAATCCTCAGCTGATGGTAACCAGATCTCAGGTCAATCTTGGAAAACACTGAAGCACCCTGAAGCTGGTCGAATAA
Source organism: Nicotiana paniculata (assembly GCA_005239505.1). Classification (NCBI taxonomy): domain Eukaryota; kingdom Viridiplantae; phylum Streptophyta; class Magnoliopsida; order Solanales; family Solanaceae; genus Nicotiana; species Nicotiana paniculata. The sequence goes on along the minus strand of ML350576.1, from coordinate 15,599 downwards.
ATCATCAATCCTCAGCAAAGGATACTTGTTCTTAACAGTAACCTTATTCAACTGCCGGTAGTCAATACACATCCTCATCGAGCCATCTTTCTTCTTGACAAACAATACTGGAGCACCCCAAGGAGAGACACTACACCTAATAAAGCCTTTTATCCAACAAATCCTGCAACTGATCTTTCAACTCCTTCAACTCTGGAGGGGCCATACGATACAGCGAAATAGAAAATAGGTTGGGTGCCCTGAGCTAACTCAATACAAAAATCAATATCCTTGTCGGGTGGCATACCCGACAGGTTAGTAGGGAAAACCTCTGGAAACTCACGAACCATGGGCACCGACTCCAGGGAAGGAACCTCAGTGCTAGAATCATGAACATAGGCCAGATAGTCCAAACAACCCTTCCCGACCATGCGCCGAGCCTTCATATAAGAAATAACTCTACCAGAAGAATGACTAGGAGTTCCCTTCCACTCCAAACGAGGCACCCCTGGCAAAGCCAAGGTCACTGTCTTGGTATGACAGTCCAGAATAGCATAATAGGGGGATAACCAATCCATCCCCAATATCACATCAAAGTCAACCATATCAAGAAGAAAAAGATCAACCTGAGTCTCCAGACCACCAATGACTACTAAGCAAGCACGGTAGACTCGATCTACCACTATAGAATCACCCATCGGTGTAGAAACATGCACAACAGTACTCAAGGAATCACGGGGCATACTCAAATAAGGGGAAAAATATGAAGACACATAGGAGAATGTAGAACCCGGATCAAATAAAACTGAAGCCTTTCGGCTGCAAACTGAAACTGTACCTGTAATAACTGCATCAGAAGCCTCGGCATCAGGCCTGGCAGGAAAAGCATAGCACCGGGGCTGAGCCCCTCCAATCTGATCATCTCTAGGTCGACCTACTGTGGCCTAACCTCTACCTCTCGTGGCATGTCCTCCACTTCTAAGAGTTTGACCTCTACCTCTGGCCCCCCGACCGCCACCCCTAGCTAACTGAGAGGATGAGGGTGCGCCTGATGCGGGAACCATGGCACAGGAACCCTGATACTGAGACCCACCAGAACTCGAGGGAAAAACCTGGAAATATGCCCCAAACCACCGCAAGTATAACAAGGCCTCTTATGATGTGGCTGTTGACTCTGGAACTGGCCCTGTCAACCCTGATAACCACCCTGGAAATTCTGAAGCGGCGGTGCACTGATAGGTGCTGGTGGTGCACCAATAGGAGATGGCGGTGTACTGTGAGCTACCTGAAGTACCGACTGATAGGGTCTGGGAGGATGACCTCTGCCTGAAGAATCCCTGCCCCCAGATGAGGCTCCACTGAAACGACCGAAGTGCCGGGGCCTCTTGTTATCCCCCTGACGACCACCCTGTGACATAATCATCTCAATGATCCTAGCCACATTGGCCGCATCCTGGAACGATATATCAGTACTTGACTCTCTAGCCATCTGAAATCTGATAGGCTGGGTGAATCCCTCAATAAATCTCTGAACTCTCTCCTGATCAGTGGGAAGTATCATAAGAGCATGTCAGGCTAGAGTGATGAACCTGGTCTCGTACTGAGTGACTGACATAGATCCCTGCTGGAGACACTCAAACTGCCTCCGAAGGTCCTCTCTCTGAGTAATGGGAAGGAACTTCCCCAAAAATACCTCAGAGAATTGAGTCCAAGTCAAAGGTGCATACCCAGCTGGTCTGAGCTAAGCAATAGTCTCTCCACCAACTCTTGGCTGCGCCCGATAACTGAAAAGTAGCGAAGTCAACTCCATTAGAATCCACTATGCCCATGTTCCGAAGAACCTCATGGCAGCTGTCCAAATAATCCTGGGGATCCTCTTATGGTGAACCAGTAAAAGTAGAAGTGAATAACTTAGTGAACCTGTCCAGTCTCCACAAAGCATCCGCTGACATAGCTGCTCTCTCTACTACCGGTGCTGCAATACCCGGCTGAGCTACTCCGGCTGGCTGAGGTGCCGAAGTCTGAAACTGTGGAGCTACCTGCTCTGGCGTGCGAGTGGCAGGAGTCTGGGTACCTCCCCCAGCTTGAGAGACGGTTGTTGCAGTAGGAAGAAGACCCACCTGTGCTACACTCTCCATGAGTCCGACTAGACGGACAAGAGCGTCCTGAAGCACTGGGGTAGCTATGAACCCCTCTAGGACCTGAGCTGGTCCAACTGGGACTGCCGGAACTGGGACCTCCTCGTCCGACTTGACCTGAGGGTCCTCCACTGGGCTGCTGCTCTAGGCTGAGCCCGACCTCGTCCTCTAGCACGGCCTCATCCTCAACCTCTACCTCGACCCCTCGTAGGAGCTGTAGTAGGAGTGTCAGGCTGCTGAGCGGAACCAAGGGAAGCACGCGTCCTCGCCATCTGCGAGAGAATAGAATGGAAACACAATCAGTACTCAGGATTCATATCGCACTACAGAGATGAAAAGAAATGTGGAGTCATCCTAACTTTGCATCCTCTGGGGGATAAATACAGACGTCTCTGTACCGTTCCCTCAGACTCTACCAAGTTGTCCGTGAGTTGTGAGACCTAAGCAACCTAGGGCTCTGATACCAACTTGTCACGCCCCGAAATACCACCTTCGGGCCGTGATGGCGTCTAACGTTGAACCCGCTAGACAAGTCAACGTGTACAATTAAACTAACATGACAACTTTGAATTAACAGAATAAGCTAATACAGTTCACAACTTAACAAGGGAAATAAATAAAGTTTCAAAACTGAGTAAAGACAGCATAATACAACGTCGCAAAAAATTCCAAAAACCTGGAGTCACAAACTCACGAACTGTCTGTAAGAGTGCTAAATACAAGTCTGAAAGGAAATACATGACTGTCTCTGGAAACTAGAGGAAAACAAGACAGAAAACGAAGAACTAGGGATAGGAGAGACGCCAAGGCCCACAAACGCCAGCGGGTATACCTTGAAGCCTCTAGGGTGAGCTGAAAGACACTCCCACTAGTGATGTCCACCGGGTCCGGCTGCGTAATCTGCACAACATAAAGAAGTGCAGGTGTAGCATCAGTACAATCGACCCCATATATAGAGTAAGTGCCGAGCCTAACCTCGGCGAAATAGTGACGAGGCTAGGACATGACAACAAAATGTACCTGTGCAGTTCAATAGCATAGCAGAAACTAAACAAGAATACAGTTACGAGGAAGAATATGCTGGGGTTAAGAGATAGCAAATACTGAAATGACGAAAATAAAAACAACAGTCTAAAATGTCCGAAAGTAATAACAAGGATTGATAACACAAATTAAACAGTGAAAAAAAACAGCACGGCATGTCCCCTCGTGCATAATAATATAAAATATGGCACGGAATGTCTCCTCGTGCATAAATAATATAAACATGGCACGGAATATCCCCTCGTGCATAATAATATAAAATATAGCACGAAATTTCCCCTCGTGCATAAAAGATATAAACATGGCACGGAATGTCCCCTCGTGCATAATAATATAAAATATGGCACGGAATGTCCCCTCGTGCATAAACAATATAAACATGGCACGGAATGTACCCTCGTGCATAATAATATAAAATATGGCACGGCATCACCCTTCGTTCTTTTACACTCTTCCTCATCAAAACAATGACAATATCAATGGCAAGGAATACAGCATAGTGGAAATACAATTCAAAATCACCCGGCAAAGGGAAAGTATCAGTCAATATTGTAAATATTGCCCGGAAAGGGTATCATCTATAACCAATCATTTCAAATATACCCTTTAAAATTGGGTTCTCAATCTAACCAATACATCATGAGTTCATCAACCAGAGTTTTCAATATTAATCAACTTCCAAGTAGAGACAATTGCATATTATAACGAACATGGAAGTAATAATAAGGTTTTTATCGAAAATAGACTCACGGACATGCTTGACACACAATGCATAGGTACTCGTCACTTCACCTATGCATTGAACATGATAAACACTTAACACATAGCATACAATACCTATTCCCTCACCAAAGTTAGGCAAAACACTTACCTCGGGTCCAAAATATAGCAATCAACCCTCTAACACCGCCTTTCCTTTAGAATTCAACTCCGGAATGGTATTATCTAGACATAATTAACTCAAGTATATCAATCATGATTCAATAAATAAATTCCATAGCCTAATTACCCATTTCCAAGCATTCTTCCAAAAATATCAAAATTAGACCCCGGACCCGCTTGGTCCAAACACGAGGCTCGGACCAAAACCCGATCACCCATACNAGATACAAATTGAGGTTGAATTTCCCAAAGTCCCATAATCCCTAACTCTATCCAAATCCCCTAATTTCTACTTTGTTTTTAGGATTCTAGGCTTAGATTCTAGTGTTTGATGAAGGAAAAATGGAAGAAATTCGAGTTGAAGTCACTTACCCAAGTGGTTATGGAGGAAAACTAGCTTGGAGGTCGTCAATGGGGGTTTGAGGAAGAAGAGAATAATGGAAATGAGAAAATTCCGAAATGCATTCTGTTTTTGACTATTAAAAATCACAGGGCAAAAATACCCTTCGCGTTCGCGGCCCCATGGCCGCGTTCGCGAAGGGTTAACAATCCTGACCTACGCGTCCGCGAGCCTAGGGCCGCGTTCGCGAAGAACAATCTACCCAGCCCCCAGCCTAACACTACGCGTTCGCACCCCTGGGGACGCGTTCACGTAGAGTAAAAATCAAGTCCATGATATTTACCCTTCGCGTTCGCGGGCCTTTGGCCGCGTTCACGAAGGGTATTACACCAGACACCAGCAAAATATCAAAAACACCAGATTTTTTTACTTTATACACCCCATTAACTACCCGAAGCTCACCCGAGCCCTCGGGTCTCCAAACCAAAAACACACACGACTCCCAAATCATCCTACGGACTTATTCAAGCATTTAAATCACCAAAATATCCTCAAAAACAAGGAATTAAACCTCAAATCTCCTAGAATTTTCTCAAAACTTCATAAGGCTTAATTATTTCGATTTTGATCCGAAACGCGTCATTTCAAGTTCGTTTTACACCAAATTTCACAAAGAACTCACATAACATATATTCAACCTGTTCCGGGCTCCGGAACCATAATACAGGACCGGCAACACAGTTTTCACATTAATTATCATTTTCAAAAGTCTTTATTATTTTCAGAAAATAATTTTCATTAAAAATTCATTTCTCGGGCTTGGGACCTCGGAATTCGATTCCGGGCATACACCCAAGTCCCATATTTTTTTACGGACCCTCCGGGACCGTCAAATCACGGGTCCGGGTGTGGGTCCATTTACCAAGAATGTTGACCAAAGTCAACTTTAATCAATTAATCATTATGAAATCAACTTTTCATTAAGTTTTCACATAAAAGCTTCCCGTCTACACACCCGGGCTATGCACGCATATTGAGGTGATATTAACGGAGGCTTTCGGGGCCTCGAAACACAGTTTGTGCTAAATTACACAAGATAAATTTCATGTTACGATCCGCAGTCAGCCGAGTCTCCTTCAGAGTTATCTTTATCTTTAATATCTAATTTGCGTTCCAGGCAGATGTTGTATTTTATTTTCTCTTTCTAGTTGATACTCATGCACTTGTGACACCAGGTCTTGGGGTGGTTAAGGGTTGTTCAATATTGAAATTGTTAAACTATTATTATTTACTTTGTAAATTCCATCTTTTACTATTAAATTGAAGGAAATCGAGATTTCAAATACTAAAGTGAATAATTAAGTTAATCAAAAATTGATGGCTTACCTGACAGCGGTGTTAGGCACCATCACTGTGACGACCCAAAGGGTCATCACCTATTTTATTACCCATTCCGTACCTTCGAGGCCTTGAAAACCTCATTTGTAGTTGCCTCGATTTGCGTGTGCAGTCCGGGCACGTAGCCGTACAACTTAAATATGAAATTCTGTGAAAAATGTTAAGATTTGATATTAAAATGAATAAATTTAACTTCGGTCAACATTTTGGGTAACGGATTCATACCCGTGACTTGACGGTCCCGGAGGGTCCTTAGGAAAATATGGGACTTGGGCGTATGCCAGGAATCTCGAGGTCCCAAGCCCAAGGAATGAATTTTTGAGTAAAATTATTTTCTGAAAATATTTAAGGAAATTGAAAATGAAATCTGATTAGAAAGTGATGGTATCGGGCCCGTATTTTGGTACCGGCGCGCGGTACAGGTCTTATATATGGTTTAAGCACTTTCTTTAAAGTTTGGTTGAAAACAGATTTCGTTTGACGTGTTTCGGACCAAAATGGAAAATTTGATGTTTTATGAAATTTGATAGAATTCATGGATTTTGAGGTTTAATTTGATGTATATGATGTTATTTTGGCGATTTGATCGCACGGATAAGTTCATAGGATATTTTTGAGGTAGTGTGTTTATTTGGTTTGGAGTCCCGAGGGCTCGGGTGAGTTTTGGATAAGCCATAGACTTCTTTTTTTGACTTGGGAACTGCTGGTGTGACTGATCTGCAGGTTTCACGTTTGCAAAGCCAGCATCGCAAATGCGAACTCGCAAATGCGAGCTACTCATCACAAATGCGAAGGTTGGTCTGGGCAGGCTTGATCGCAAATGCGACCATGATGTTCGCAAATGTGAAGATTAAGCTGCGCAGACCTGATCGCAAATGCGACCAAGAAGTTCGCAAATGTGAAGGCTGGGAATGTCTGAAGGGTTTGCAATTGTGAACCCCTGTTCGCAATTCCCATGCCAACCAGTAGCCTGCGCTGTACAAAACCGAATTTTTGACTTCATATTCCATATTTTCTCAAACTCAAACACTTTGGCGATTTTTCCAAGAACAAGACTTCTTCCAAATCAGTTGTAAGTTGGTTTTTACTCATTTCTTTCAATCATTGACATCATTTAACATGTTTTCAACTTAAAAATTCCTGATACATCTTGGCGGCACCCGAATGGACGAATTACCGCGAACTGTGGGCCTCCTCAAGAACCAACTCACGAACCCCATCCACATTGGGCACACAAATCCGACCCTTCATCCATAACACCCCATCATCCCCAATAGAAACTTTCTTGGAATCACCCTGCTACACCATGTCCTTAAGGACAGTCAAATGGGCGTCGTCATACTGATGCTCTTTGATGTTCTCATATATAGAAGGCTGAGAAACCATGCAAAAAAGAATCTGACTAGGCTCCAAAAAATCTAACCTCACGAACTGATTGGCCAAGGCCTAAAAATTTGATGCTACCAGTCTCTCACCAACTGGAATATATGCAAGGCTACCCATACTCACAGCCTTTCTACTCAAGGAATCGTCCACCACATTGGCCTTCTCGGGATGATAAAGATGGTGATATCATAGTCTTTTAACTACTCTAAACACCTCTGCTGCTTCAAGTTGAGATCCTTTTGCTTAAACAAGTACTGCAGATTCTGATGACATGTGAATACCTCACACATCACGTCGTAGAGGTAATGCCTCCAAATCTTCAATGCATGAACAATCGCCGCCAATTCTAATTCATGAACAAGGTAATTCTTCTCATGAACCTTCAACTGCTGAGACGTGTATGCAATCACCATGCCATCGTGCATTAATACTTCACAAAGCATAATACATGATGCATCACAATACATAGTATAGGATCCCAAATGCGTGGGTAATACCAACACTAGAGCTATAGTCAAGGCAGTCATGAGATTCTAAAAGCTCAACTCACAGTCATTAGAACATCAGAATGGGACACCCTTCTAGGTCAATCTAGTTAATAAGGATCCGATGGATGAAAACCCCTCCACGAACTAGCGATAATAACCTGCCAAACCTAGGAAGCTCTGAATCTCTATAGCTGAAGTAGGTCTAGGCCAGTTCTGAACTGCCTCAATCTTCTTAGGATCCACTTTAATGCCCTCGCCAGATACAACATGCCCCAAAAAGGCAATCGAGTCCAAAAAAAAAGTCACAATTTGAAAACTTGGCGTACAACTGACTATCTCTCAGGGTCTGAAGTACCACCCCAAGATGATACTCATGCTCGTCTCGACTGCGGGAGTAGATCAAGATATCATCAATGAAGACGATCGCAAAAGAATCCAAATAGGGATTAAGTACCCGATTCATCAAATCTATAAATGTTGTTAGGGTTTGTGAAGCAAAATGACATTAGTAGAAACTCATAATGCCCGTACCGAGTCTAGAAAGCTGTCTTAGGGACATCCGATTCCCTAATCTTCAACTGATGGTAGCCATATCACAAATCAATCTTCGAAAAACCTTTGGCACCCTGAAGTTGATCAAATAAGTCATCAATCCACGGCAAGGGATACTTGTTCTTGATGGTGACTTTGTTCAACTACCGATAATCTATACACATCCTCATCAAACCATCCTTATTCTTCACAAACAACATTGGCGCACCCCAGAGCCAAACACTAGGTCTATGAATCCTTTATCAAGCAAATCCTGCAGTTCCTCCTTCAGTTCCTTCAATTCAGGTGGCATCATACAATATGGTGGAATATAAATGGGTTGATTGCCCGGAGCCAAGTCAATACAAAAATCAATATCCATGTTGAGTAGCATCGCCGAAAGATTTGTAGGAAATACCTCTGGAAACTCACGCACAACAGGTACTTAATCCATAGAAGAAACCTCCTCCCTAGAATCACGAACATATGCTAAATATGCTAGACATCCCTTCTCGACCATATGCCGAGCCTTCACATAAGAAATAACTTTGCTAGTAGAATGGCCAGGAGTCCCCCTCCACTCTAATCAGGGCAATCGCGGCATGGATAAGGTCACCATCTTGGCGTGACAGTCCAATATAGCATGATAAGGTGACAGCCAATCCGTGCCAAAAATAACATCAAAGTCCACTATACCAAGAAGTAGGAGATCTACACTAGTCTCAAGGCTCTCGATAGAAACTATACACGAGCGATAAACATGATCTACAATAATAGTACATGCGTGGACACAAATATATGAGCACTCAAAGAATCACGAGGTACAATCAGATATGAAGAAAAATAGGATGACAATTAGGAATAAGTAGATTCCGGATCAAATAGAACTAAAGAATCTCTATGTCAAATTGGAACAATACTTGTGATGACGACGTCAGATGACTCGGCCTCAGTTCTAGCTAGAAATGCATAAAAATGGTGTTGGGCCCCACCACTCTGACCTCCGCCCCTCGGGCAACTCTTAGTTGGCTAGCCTCCACCTCTAATGGTCTGACCTATACCTATAACAACCTGACCCTCACCTTTAGCTGGTTGTGCAGGCGGTGAAGCAACCGATGCAGGCATAATGGCATGAGAACCCTACTGAGGTCTATTGCTCATCAATCTAGGGAAATACCTCCTTATATGACACGTGCCCCCACACTCAAAGGCACTCCTTTGGCCGTTGAGGGTGCTGTAGTTGAGACTGACCATGACGACCAGGATATCCACTGTAGTAACTCTGAAGCGGTGGTGCACTAATAGGAGATGAAGGTGCATTGAATGATGGCTGCTCAGGACGAGAGCCATAAGAACCATGACAGCCCGAAGCACCGTGGGCTGCCTGAAGAGCTGGGTGAATCGGCCTAAGAGGATGGCCTCTACCAAAAGAACCTCTGCCTCTAGATGAGGCACCACTGAAGCCACCGAAATAACGAGGCCTCTTCTCAGATTTTGACTCTCTATCCTGACCACGAACCATCTCGGTCCGTCTAGAAATCTCTTCGGTCCTTTGGAAAAAAATATCATCCCCCATCTCCTTGTCCATCTAAAGCATGATGTCGAAGGTAAGACCATCATAAACCTTATCTCCCTCTCACTGTCTTTGGGAATGAACATAGTTGCATGACGGGCTAGGTCTACAAATCTGGTCTCATACAGGGTCACGGTTATGCCACCCTGCTGAAGGCGCTCAAGCTGCCTAGGGCACTCATCTCTTAGAGTGAAAGAATAAATTTCTCCAGAAATAGCTGCGAAAACCAATTCCAGGTAAGTGAAAGTGAACCAGTTGTTATGCTACGCTCAAAATCCTGCCACCACTTCTTGGTAGAACTGGTCATCTGGAACATTGCAAAGTTGACCCTATTGGTCTCAACAATACCCATGTTGCGCAACACCTCTTGGAAACAGTCCAAGTAATCCTATGGGTCCTTAGAGGGTGCACCACTATGATGAACATGAAAGGTCTTGGTGAACTTATCCAACCTCATCAATCCCTCAGAAGACATCGCGGGCCTCTCCCCCGGCTGTGTAGCAACTACAGGTTGAACTACCCCAACTTTGGAGCTACCAGAGATTGGTATAGGGGAGCCATCTGCTCCGGAGTGTAAGTGGCGGGAGTCTGTTCTCCTCCCCCAGCCTGAGAGATGGTTGGTGCCATAGGAAATATTCTAGTCTGAGCCACACTCTCCATGAGTCCAACTAAGAGGACTAGAGCGTTCCTGAAGTACAAAAGTGGCAATGAATCCCTCTGGGGCCTGAGCGGGTCAGACTGGTGTTGCCTGAACTAGGAACTCTTACTCATGGTCGGTCTGAGGCTCCACTATGGGTGTTTTTGCTAATATTCTCTAGGTTGAGCTCTACCTCTGCCTCGGCTCCATCCTCTACCCTTGGTGCTACCCTTGGTAGTGGCTGAAACAGGGGGCTCTGGCTCCTACCCGGCTGTAGACGTTGTGCGAGTTCTCATAATCTGCGAGAGAACAAGAGTAGAATGATTCAATCTTCGATATGAAAATAAACCGCACGTTAAAGAAAGAAAGAAGTGGAATTTCCTCAAGCCTTATAGCCTCCGAAAGATAAGTACATCCGTCTCTGTACCGATCCTCCAGACTCTACTAAGCTTGCTCATGACTCATGCGACCTAGGAAACCTAGTGCTCTGATACCAATTTGTCATGACCCAGAATTCTCACTCTCGGGGCCGTGATGGCGCCTAACATTTCACTTGCTAGGAAATCCAACATTAGCTATATTTATTAACCATTTTTAACAATTCAAATCAAATGATAACCATAAAACTAATTAGTCAGAAATAAAGGAGTAAACTAATAAATGACGTAATCCAAATACAATCCCAGAAACTGGTGTCACAAATACATGAACGTCTAGGGTACTATAGATAATAGTATAAATAAAACATAACCTCTGAATCAAAATAAACATCTAAGATGGCATAGAAGAGGACTTCAAGATTGCGGACGTCGTGCAACTATACCTCAAGTCCCCACTGATAGCTGGATCCGGGAAATCTCACTCAGCGCTGCTGGGACCCACTCCATTATCTGCACAAGAAGTGTAGAGTATAGTATGAGTACAACCGATTCCATGTCCTCTGTAAGTGCCAAGCCTAACCTCGACAAACTAGTGACAAGGTTAAGGCCGGTCACTTACAATACCCTGTACGCAATAATAATAATAATAAAAGGGATATGGAAGTAAATCAATTAACTCATAAAACCAAAATCGAAATCAAACTACCAGAGAGCCCATAATAACAAGTCTCATAACTCATCTTGAAATACAGAGGCAAATCCAACATTCACAAACAAACACCACATATTCAATATGTTGCGCACGCAACCCGATCCCACCATATCATCAATTGTCAATATCATAATCCGTCTTTATTCCGCCATTTCAATTCATTACCTATCAATTTTCGTTGCGGCGTGCAACCTGCTCCCCATACAATTTCAATCAACAACCAATATTTACAAACATTTCTACATCAAGAGAGTAAATATACGAGACAATGAAGAAACATATAATAATCAAAGATTTTCTAACAACTCGAATGTCTCAACCTTACCAACTCATCAGTATTTATCAATTAGACAACTCATACAAGTGAAACTGCGATATACAAAGCAACAAATATTACAAAACTATAATGCAATTAAGACATATGACAATTTAGATATGCAAGTAAAGCAAGTATAGACAAGTAGCAACAAACATGGAATCATGGAAGGAATGGACAATTTAATACAAGCCAATAAAGCATGAAGTAATTAAGATATGAAACACGATATATCATGAAGTAACGAAAATATGAAAGCAAGTATCATGACCGTGTATATACACTATCACCTTGCATATACGTCGTTTCCTACATAATTCACATAACACATAGTTCAAGGTCTTTTGATTCTCTCAAATCAAGGTTAGATACACTTACCTCACTCCACAACTTAAGCAATCAATCAACTACGACCTTGCCTTTTGAACAAACCTCCGAACCAACCAAATCTAATAAATTATCGATCAAATGATTCAAAATAAGCTTTGAAAACTACCCACTAATGAAAGAGGATCAATTTTGATCATTTTTTAAAAAGTCAACAAAAGTCTACCCCGACCCGCTAGGTCAAAACCTGAGGTTCAGACCAAAATCCGATTAACCATTCAACCCCGAGCCCGGTAATATAATTTATTTTGAAATCCAACCTCAATTTAAGGTATAAATCTCAATTTTCCAAAATTTCCAATTCTACCCAAATCTCTAATTTCTACTATAAAAATCCTAAATTTGATGTTGAAATCTCATAAAATATAATGGGTAATTGAAAAGAAATGGAGTAAAGTCACTTACGAATGAATTTGGGAAGAAAAGTCTCTTGGAAAATCGCCTCTAGAGTGTTTAGGGTTGAGAAATAGTGTGAAATGAGCTAAGTCTCATTTCCCCCCTCTTTTACCAAGGTGCAGGTGTCGGAACTGCGAACACCACAAATGCGAGATAAAGGTCGCAAACGCGAACCCTGTCACAGAAGAACAGAATTCACAAATGCGACAAAAGATCGCAATTGCGACGACACCACCATTGAAAATGCGACTCAGAGACCGCAAATGTGACCTCTGATAGTTTGCAAGTGCGAACATGTTCCTCGCAAATGCGAGATTACCCAGTCAAGCCCATGCTCGCAAATGCGAGTTATTGTTTGCAAAAGCGAGGCTCACAATTGCAAGCCACACCTCGCAAATGCAAGACCTGCAATAGAACACTAGCAACAGAAGTGCACCAGCTATCTTCACACTCACCAAACTCATCCGAAACACGTTGGAAACTCACCCGAGCCCCTCAGGCTCCAAACCAAATATGCACAGAAGTGTAATAACATCATACGGACTTGCTCGTGCAATAAAATCGTGAAAATAACATCTAAATCAACACATCAACCCACAAAATAAATGAAATTTCAAATTAAATTCAAGAACAAATAGAATCACATACAAATGTCCGAATCATGTCAAATCAATTCCGAATTATACCAAATTTTGCAGAAAAGTTTCAAATACGATACAAAACTATTTCAAGTTTCAACGTAAAAATCCGAACTCGTTAGTTATGAAGTCAACTTACAGCCAAATTTAGGAGATTTTCAAACTTTCAGAATACTAGTTTTTGGCAACATGAGTCAAATAAATTTAAGGACCTCCAATTTCAATTCCGGGTATATGCCCCAGTCCAAAATCACGATACGTACCTACCGAAATTGTTAAAATACCGATCCGAGGTCGTTTTTTCAAAATGTTGACCGTGGTCAACTCAAGTTGTTTTTAAAACCAAAAATCATATTTTCTTCAAATTTTCATATAAAAACTTTTCAAAAAGCGACACGGACCACGCATACAAACCAAGAAATATAAAGCGAAGCTGACGGAGGTTCGAAACACGGAATTGAGGACTAATACTCAAAATGGCCTATCGGGTCATCACAATTACTTAAGTATCTTGGCACTGGTGCGTAGTATAGATTTGTCCATGTACTTCATGAATCTAGAAATTTCTACGAATTATAATGGCCAGCGGGATTCCACGTTCAATTATAATTGATATATTTATAATTTCCTACAGGCATATAATGTGTGTGTGTTGAATCCACAGCTGTGGGTTTGATTATGCTTTATTACATACATATTATTTACATTTTCTATAATAGATATAGCATATTACAGACTTTATTAAATATTTTCCTTTTAGTACGTATTATAGCATACATAACAATTAAAGGGCTCGCATACTACATAATGTTGTAGCAGTTTATGTACTAGTTTAGCCGTAGTTTTAGACAGATTCCATACGCATGCTTTGTTAAATTATGGGACGTTTCTTAGAGTGTGTTTGGTATGAAGAAAATATTTTCCGGAAAATATTTTTTTAATTTTTTTAATGTTTGGATAGCTTAAATATTTTGGAAAGTATTTTCTTCATAACTCATTTTCATCCAATTGGAAGAAAATATTTTCCCTAAAAAAGAGAACAGAAAATATTTTTCAAAACTTTTTTTTAACCTTCCTCACTAACCCCCACCAATCCACCACCATACCCCACCTACTCACCTCACCCCAACCCCAACCCCAACCCTGCCCTGCCCCCACCCCCACCCTATATAGAAATATTATTTATAATATTTTCTTTTCATGTTATTGTTGCCGAAACTGTGTTAAAACAGAAATTAGAAAATTGTTAGAAGAAACAGAAAATCTGTAAACGATAATAAATATTCCGAGTCCACAATTTTCTTGTGCGTCCTTAAGAAATTTTAACCCCCTCACAATTTGCCAAGGTAATGGATTAAATCCTTCTAGGATGAAACGGAATAAACCTTCCTGCAACAGTGACAATACAAACTGCAGGATACCAACGAACTCAAAGAACGGAGCAAGATCACACTTACGAATTTGAGAGAGAGACTGCGAAGTAGAATGCAGTACTTTTCAGAAGGAAATTCTCGATTTTCAGTGAGTGAAAAGGAAGCCATGCCTCGGAATTTATAGGCAATTGTCGGAAGAGGCATGATGTCTGTTCAGGAAGAGGTGTCTGTTCAGAAGGGAAAGGTAGCGTTTTGGGTTATACATTCCAGTTAATTCCGTTAATGAACGGACTAGAACTTAATTAATTCTTAAATAATTAATTAAATAACTTTTGTCCAAAATAAATCTTATCTATCATTTGACAAATCCAAATCCAAATCCAAAGCCAAAGCCAAACCGAGCTGAGCGACAATGACGGCGCGAGGATTCATTCTCTTCAACTCTTTTTAAGAGCTCTAAGAAGTGATCCTATATTTATACACACAAGTATAGTTGTCTTTCACCAATGTGGTACAAAGATCATGACAAAGCTCACTTGATTCAAATTTTTATTTCCCTCCATTTTACTTCCCACCATTTTCCAATTCACACTCCTTGTCTTTAAAGCCCAATGGCTTAAAGTCCAACAATCCCCCACATGAATGGGAATGGCTGTAACAAGAATAATCATAGATGAAAGCTGTGTGATTTGCAAGTAAGGATTAATTGCATCTGGATAAGTAGGTTTTCCTTTGAACTTTCCGTAGTGATCATATGTCGGATATACTCGGTCAATCGGTAGATTTGATATCTCTGAACCGTCGAACTTTAGTGTATACCTAGACAACCATATGTCACACAACCAACCCTTAACCGTATTTTGGTTCTCATTGTTGTGTTCGTTCCATCCATGAACACCGCCTGGTTTCATAAGTGCGTAGAGAATTAACCTTACAGAATTATCATTGAAGCGGCTTCCACTTCACACTTACATAGGTGATTCCTAAACGTGTAATCCTTT
>ML350575.1:0-24582 GCA_005239505.1 Nicotiana paniculata | reverse complement strand
ATGAATTGATTCATGAAAATATAAGTCAATACCTTGCATGCATGTTCATTAATGTCCATAATCCAGTAAGAGAAAGCGAGTTGGGGTAAGGCTCACAAATGAGGGGTTGGCAATATAAGGAGGGAGTCCCATAGCAGTCGATAAAAGCTTAAAAAGGGGTTGAAATTGTATGTATGACTCTCGATTTTGAGTTGAATATGTTTAATTGTGAACTAGATTGACAATACTAGTCGGTCCGGTAATTCGTGAGTAAAGGTTAAAATGGAATTTCGATCCCAGGTATGTATGGCTAACTTTAACCTTCATAGAATCCCCTTGTTGGGTTCGAATGTGTGGTACGTGCACCTTATTGGAAATGTGTGATTGTCTGTTCAAATGTGCTAAGACGTGAGACTTCATTCGTTGATTCTTCCCAATTGATTGTCGTGCTACTGTGTTGTATGAAGTTGTAAAAAAAGTGATTGATGAGCCAATGAACGAAAGGTTGATAATGTGTTTAAATGTTGGAATATCTGAAATAGTTGAAATCCATACATGAAAAATAACGAAAAGATTATTGTGAATCAAAGTAACTAAGTTGAGAAAATGTGGCAGTACTTGTTCAGGGAACCTCCTACTTGATAAATGTTGTGGGGATTTGGGCCAATATTAAATGAGATGTTGATATGAACTTGTGTTCCTTGAAATGAAGATTCTTGTGATGTATTTGTTTGTGGTTGTTGTTATGAATTTAAATTGCCAGGCGGGGTCGGGTAGCGCGTCGCAACACGAAGTAATAAGGTTGATGGGTTGTGGTGATAAGGGTGGCCGAGGTAATAAGGGTGGACGAGGTAATAATGATGGAATGTGATAGATATCACTATTGAAATGAAAAACCATGGGTTCTTGAATATGATGATGTTGAAAGGGAAAAAGGGAGTGATTGTGAAACTTCTTTGATTATGGTTGTTTCTTTCCACGTACTTGGATTAATTTGATTCTATTACTATCTCTGAATTGTGCACTGTTTGATTGTACTTGGAATAAAGTTTGTGTATACATACTAGTACTATTCCATAGTACTAACGTCCCTTTTGTCGGGGGCGCTACATCTTTTATATGGATGTAGGTGATTCTATAGCAGGTAGCTCGGCTCGCCGTTAGTGGTGTCTTCTCCTCATTCCCCTTCCAGATGTTCTGGTGAGCCCCTTCCTCGCGGGGCCATGCGTAGTCCTTGCTACCTCTTTTGAGTATATTGCGTATTGTAAGGTATAGCCGGGGCCTTGTCGCCGGCAAGTATCGTATAAATTCTTAAACACTCTAGAGGCTCCGTAGACATTATGTGGGTGTATATGTGTACATTTGGGCAGTGGTTGTAATGGTCCGTATTAGAGGCATGGTATCTATTTTGTATGTAGTGGGAAAACTAATTTGATAATGTAATATGAAAAAAAAGGAATTGAACTGATTATGGTAATCACTCTCTTTTTAACCCTATTTTGCTGTTTTATGTAATTCATGTACGGTAGTATCACGTGGGGTAGGAAAGGCAAATCAGGTTCGCTTGACTGGGTCACCCGGTTGAGTGTCGGTCGCATTCCCCGAGTTTGGGGCGTGAAAAACTTGGTATCAGAGCCTCAGGTTTTAAAAGTGTCCTAGGATGTCTCGGAGCCGCGTCTAGCAGAGTCCTTCTTATCGGTGTGTTGTCGACCACATCTATAATTAGGGGGCTACATGTACATTTAGGAAACACCCTTTTCATTGTGGAAAGTGAGGATGTTCTTGTCTAACTCGTGCTCTGGTCCAAATTTTCAGTGATGGCACCAAGGAAGAGAGCTCGACTCGGCCTAGAGGCCAATGCCGCCCCAAGTGTGGCCGAAAATTCAGTACCCGATGGTGCGGGTGAGAGAGAATCCCCGACCTGGAACCCATCTGACCCTTCAGTTCCAGATCACAGTATTCCTATTCCTGCTGCGGAGGAGGGTGCTGCAACCCCTAACCCTTCTTCAGTTCCAGCTTCAGGTCCCGGTACTTCCGATGGGGACATCAGGGGAGCTATCCACATGATGACCCAGTTAGTGGCGACTCAGGCCCAAAGATCTCATGCTTCCCCTACACCCTCTAGGGGACAGGGAGATTCCACAGGTTCCAGAGTCAACCAGTTTCTTCGATTGGCCCCTCCAGAGTTCTTAGGTATTGATCCAGAGGCCGATCCATAGGACTTTCTAGATGAAATGTACAAGACGCTCCGGGTTATGAAGGCTACAGAGACGGAGGGGTTGAGTTAGCATCTTACAGGTTGAGGGGAGTAGCGTACTCCTGGTTCGAGATGTAGGAGGGTTCCCGCAGGGAGGGAAGTCCTCATGCGAGGTGGGATGAGTTCGTTGATGCTTTCATGGATCACTTCTTGCCTACCGAGGCTACGGCAACCCGTGCTACGGAGTTTGAGGTTCTCAAGCAGGGTAAAATGAGTGTGTTGGAGTACCACCTGGAGTTCGCTAGGTTGTCCAAGTACGCTCCTCAGTTAGTATCGACTATAGGTGCCAGAGTTCGACGGTTTGTTCAAGGCCTCAGTCCGTTGGTCGTGAATGAAGCTGCTACAGCTTCATTGCACTCAGACATGAATTATGGTAAGATAGTGGGATTCGCCCAAGCCACGGAAGCTAGAAAACTAAAGATAAGGTCGGAAAGGAAGAGTATCAGCAGGGCCCGGTCAGTGGGCCACTCGGGGAGTTCAGTTTAATGAGGGAGACCAGTTTAGGGGAGAGGACCATCAGGGCCATCCCAGTATTATTCTCATTCCTCATCTAGTGCACCGCCATCAGGGCACCGTTATCAGCATAGCAGTCCCTCGGGAGTTGTATCAGACAGTAGGAGACCCCATCAGTCCGGTCGTCCATGAGGGAGGTTCCAGCAGCAGAAGAGGGCTCTGTGCCCTATGTGTGGGACGTTCCATACTGAACCTTGCTACCTAGATATCCCGGTATGCTACGGGTGTTGAGTGAGAGGTAATATTCAACTGGATTGCCGTGTGCCCAGTCCGGGAATGGGTAGTGCTTTTGCTTTCTTCATCGCTGCATCTTCAGTATGACCTCCAGCTCCAGCAGGGCACGGTGCAGTTAGGGGTGGAGCCCGTGGTAAAGGTGGACCCAGCCGGTTCTATGCCTTGAGTGGTCGCCAGAGTGCGGAGGCTTCTCCAGATGTTGTTATAGGTATTATGGCTGTTCAAGCCCTTGATTGTTATGCTCTTATTGATCCGGGGTCTTCCTTGTCCTATGTTACCCCATTTATTGCTTCAAGTTTTGGGATAGAACCCGAACAGCTTCATGAGTCGTTCTCTGTGTCGACTCCGGTTGGCGATTCCATTACAACCGCACGAGTCTATAGGAATTGTGTTGTCACGGTGTATGGTCGAGATACCACGGCCGATCTTGTCGAACTAGGGATGGTAGATTTCGATGTTATTATGGGGATGGATTGGCTTTACTCGTGCTTTTCCAAACTCGACTACCGAACCAGAATTATGAGGCTAGAATTTCCTAATGAGTCAGTTATCGAGTGGAAAGGGATTGGTGTGGTGCCAAAGGGTAGGTTTATTTCCTACCTTAAGGCCTCAAAGATGATTAAAAAGGGGTGTATTTATCATTTGGTCCGTGTTGCGGACACCACTTCAGAAGTGTCTGCCCCCGAGTCCGTCCCAGTCGTGAATGAGTTTCTAGAAGTGTTTCCGGAAGATCTTCCAGGGATTCCACCAGACAGAGAGATGGATTTTGGGATTGATGTATTGCCAAATACGCAGCCAATATCTATTCCACCATACATAATGGCTCCAGCAAAGTTGAGGGAACAAAAGGAACAGATGAAAGACTTATTAGAGAAGGGGTTCATTCGGCCGAGTGTGTCGCCGTGGGGCGCTCCAGTTCTTTTCGTCAGGAAAAAGGATGGGTCGCTTCAGATGTGTATTGATTATCGACAGCTCAATAAGGTCACTATCAAAAACAAGTATCCATTGCCTCGAATAGATGATTTGTTCGACCAATTACAGGGTGCGATTCTCCAAAATTGATTTACTGTTGGGGTATCACCAGTTGAAGGTCAGAGAGCAGGATATTCCTAAGACCGCCTTCAGGACTTGTTATGGCCATTTTGAAGTTTTGGTAATGTATTTTGGACTGACAATGCTCCAGCAGCTTTCATGGATCTTATCAATCGGGTTTTCAAACCGTTTCTTGACTCCTTCGTGATTGTTTTTATTAATGACATCCTTGTCTACTCGCGCAGTCGGGAGGATCATGCTAATCGCCTCAGGTCGGTTCTGCAAACTCTTCATCAACACCAATTGTATGCCAAGTTTTCAAAATGTGAGTTTTTGTTGGAGTCAGTCACATTTTTGGGTCATATTGTTTTAAAAGAAGGGATTAAGGTTGATCCCCAGAAGATCACATCGGTAAAGGATTGGCCTAGACCGACGACCCCGAAAGAGATTCGCAATTTCTTGGGTCTAGTCGGGTATTATCGGAGGTTTGTGGAGGGGTTCTCTATCCTCGCCTCCCCATTGACTAAATTGACAAAAAGGGCAACTAAGTTCCAATGGTCCGACACGTGTGAGAAGATCTTTCAGGAATTGAAATCAAGATTGACTTCAGCACCGGTGTTAACTTTGCCGGAAGGCACGGAGTAATTTGTGGTTTATTGCGATGCTTCAAGGATTGGCTTTGGGATGTGGGTTGATGCAACGCGGGAAGGTTATAACCTATGCTTCCAGGCAACTCAAGGATCACTAGAAGAATTATCCGACGCATGATTTAGAACTCGGGGCAGTTGTGTTTGCATTAATAATCTGGCGGCATTATTTGTATGGGGTCCATGTGGATGTGTTCTCAGACCACAAGAGTCTCCAACACTTGTTCAAGCCGAAGGAGCTAAATTTAAGACAGCGGCGATGGTTAGAGTTGCTTAAGGACTATGATATGAACATTTTGTACCATCCGGGAAAAGCAAATGTAGTGGCCGACGCTCTGAGTCGGAAGTCTATGGGTAGTCTGTCCCATTTGGAGAAAGGTCAGAGGCCGCTGGCTCGGGAGGTTCGTCAATTGGCTAGTCTGGTGGTCTGTCCCTCGACCTCAAACGAGGGGAAAGTCATGGTGCATAATGGGGCACAATCATCACTTGTAGTGGAAGTCAAGGAGAAACAGTTTATTGATCCAGTATTGGAGCAATTGAAGGAGGCAGTTTTGAATAGCAAAATCTGGGTATTTTCACTAGGGAACAATGTTGGTGTCTTGCGGTGCCAGGGAAGGTTGTGTGTCCCTGATGTGGATAATCTTTGGGAGAGGGTGATGGCGGAAACTCACAATTCAAGGTATTCCGTGCACCCAGGTTCTACGAAAATGTATCAAGACCTCCGGGAAGTTAATTGGTGGATCGGTATGAAAAGAGGGGTGGCAGACTTTGTATCTAGATGTCTGAATTGTCAGCAGGTGAAGGCCGAGCATCAAAGGCCTGGTGGGTTAACCCAGCTTATGGAGATTCCAATGTGGAAATGGGAAATGATCAACATGGATTTAGTGGTAGGGTTACCCCGCACTCAGCGCAAGTTCGACTCTATTTGGGTGATAGTGGATCGTCTCACGAAATCAGCTCACTTCTTGCCGGTTAAGTCCATCGATACTGCAGAGCAGTACGCTCAGTTGTATACCAAGGAAATATTCAGGCTTCATGGTACTCCAGTTTCTATTATCTCAGATCGAGGAGCTCAGTTCATGGCTAATTTTTGGAGGAAATTTCAGCAGAGTTTGGGTACTCAGGTAAATCTCACCACGGCCTTCCATCCGTAGACCGATGGTCAAGCAGAGCGGACTATTCAGATGCTTGAAGATATGTTGCGGACTTGTGTGTTGGACTTCAAGGGTAGTTGGGATGATCATCTACCGCTTATCGAATTTGCTTACAATAACAGCTTTCACGCCAGTATTCAGATGGCCCTATTTGAGGCCTTGTATGGAAGGACGTGTAGATCTCCGATTGGATGGTTCGAGGTTGGTCAAATAGAATTGTTAGGACCAGATTTTGTGCACCGGGCGTTGGAGAAGGTCAGAGTCATTCGGAAGAGGATGAAAACCGCTCAGAGCTGTCAAAATTCTATGCGGACGTTCGTCGAAGAGAATTGGAGTTCCAAGTTAATGATTAGGTATTCTTGAAGGTATCCCCTATGAAGGGAGTGTTGCAGTTTGGGAAGAAAGTAAAATTGAGCCCAAGGTATGCCGGGCCATATCGGATTGCTCAAAGGATAGGACAAGTGGCGTATAGGCTGGAATTACCCCCTGAATTGCCATTAGTGCACCTAGTATTCCACGTATCCATGTTGAAAAAGGTGGTTGGAAATCCATCAGTCGTCGTGCCAGTTGAGGCTATTGAGGTTAATGAAGAATTATCATATGAAGAGGTCCTGGTTGCTATTCTTTATAGACAAGTCCGTAGGTTGAGGAACAAAGAAATTGCTTCAGTTAAATATTGTGGCGAAGTTAGCATATTGAGGAGGCCACGTGGGAAGGGAAAAATGAGATGAAAGAAAAATATCCCCATTTGTTTGAATAAATCTAGTAGTGATCGTCAGAATTGTCATTTCTAACCAAATCATATTCTTGTGTCCGGTTTCGTGCAATAGCACCCCATCTTCTCCTAATTATGTTAATTGTTGTAACTTTCCAATGTGTGCTAAAACGGAATTCATAGTTCTATTTGAGTAGTATGCAACCCTTGAATTAAATGAATGTTTTGTGGAACATATGTGTGGGCAGGTGATTGATAGTAGAGTAGGGTGGTAATGATTAATTGAAATGAATAGATCACATCGAGGTGGTTGGGTTCTATGAGACTCATTAAAAAGACCAAGTTATGTGCAAAGATGTAAAACATGTGCAATTTGTGGTATGAATGTGTAAATTGTTGAGTTAACCACGTTGTGTGTAAGTCATCTGGTGATTACAAACTGTGTAACGATGTTTGGAAATGTGTTTCGGGGGCTCTCTGACAGGTAGATAGGTCGAATTGCAAGGGAAACTCTGGCAAATTTTTTTTTAAAAATATTGGAGTTAGTAATCTGGGAATTGCATATCATGTTTTCAAAGCTAAGTGATTTCCAAAACCCTCATTCGAGGACGAATGATTTTTAAGAGGGGGGGGGGGGCGGATGTAAAGACCCGTAAAGTTTTCTTGTCAAATAATAATATCTGTATGAATTCTCGAGTTATTATTCCGGAAATTTTCGAAAAACAGACCTGAATTGAGTAGTACCCCAAGATTTAAAGGATATAATTCTCCAGAAAGTGGGTGTTATGCGATGCATTATGCGATCAGATAATGTGTATGCGGGCCGCAAGTTGGTCGCATACCTGGGCAGTGTGTTTCGAGTTTTGGCCCATCTTGCGGGCCATTATAATGCGGGCCGCATGTAAGGAATGCGACGACCGCATGGCGTGTATGCGGACCGCACATTGGTCGCATATCTGGGCAGTGTGTTTCGAGTCTTGGCCCAACTTTGAGGGCCATTATGCGGTCGACTATGCGGACCGCATGTCAGGAATGCGATCACATTCATGACCGCATGCTTGCGCCGAGCCCTTTTTTTTTCTTTTCTAATTTTTTTTTACCCGACCCCAGTTCATTTAAAAACCCCTCCCCTTCATTTTTAACCATTTTTCCGAACAAAACTAGAGAGGGGGGAGGGAGGGTTCTTAAGGGAGAAAGCCTCATCCTTACCAATTAGATTTTCAAAGTCTCTCAGGCCCGAAAATTTCAAGTATTCATCTTCTTCATCCTAACAGGTAAGAATCCCCAAACCCTTTTAAGTAAATTTCTAATTTTAAACAAAAGGGGGACTCCCATGAATTGATTCATGAAAATATAAGTCAATACCTTGCATGCATGTTAATTAATGTCCATAATCTAGTAAGAGAAAGCGGGTTGGGGTAAGTCTCACAAATGAGGGGTTGGCAATATAAGGAGGGAGTAACATAGCAGTCGATATTATCTTAAAAAGGGGTTCAAATTGTATGCATGACTCTCGATTCTGAGTTGAATATGTTTAATTGTGAACTAGATTGATGGTACTAGTTGGTCCGGTGATTCGTGAGTAAAGGTTAAAAAGGAATTTCCATTCTAGGTATGTATGGGTAACTTTAACCTTTGTAGAATCCCCTTGTTGGGTTCAAATGTGTGGTACATTCACCTTATTTGGAAATGTGTGATTGTCTATCCAAACGTGCTAAGAAGTGAGACTTCATTCGTTGATTCTTCCCAATTGATTGTCATGCTACTGTGTTGTATGAAGTTGTAAAAAAAGTGATTGATGGGCAAATGAACGAAAGGTTGATAATGTGTTTAAATACGGGAATATCTGAAATAGTTGAAAGCCATACATGAAAAATAACGAAAAGAGTATTGTGAATCAAAGTAAATAAGTTGAGATAATGTGGCAGTACCGGTTCAGGGAACCTCCTACTTGATAAATGTTGTGGGGCTTTGGGCCCATATTAAATGAGTTGTTGATACGAACTTGTGTTCCTTGAAATGAAGATTCTTGTGATGTATTTGTTTGTGGTTGTTGTTATGAATTTAAATTGTCAGGCGGGGTCGGGTTGCGCGCCGCAATACGAAGTAATAAGGTTGATGGGTTGTGGTGATAAGGGTGGCCAAGGTAATAAGGGTGTCCGAGGTAATAAGGATGGAATGTGATCGATATCACTATTGAAATGAAAAACCACGGGTTCTTGAATATGATGATGTTGAAAGGGAAAAAGGGAGAGATTGTGAAACTTGTTTGATTATGGTTGTTTCTTCCACGTACTTGGATTAATTTGATTCTATTATTGTCTCTTAATTGTGCACTGTTTGATTGTACTTGGGATAAAGTTTGTGTATACATACTAGTACTATTCCACAGTACTAACATCCCTTTTGTCGGGGGCGCTACATCTTTTATACGGATGTAGGTGATTCCATAGCAGGTAGCTCAGCTCGCCGTTAGTGGTGTCTTCTGCTCATCCCCCTTCCAGTTGTTCTAGTGAGCCCCTTCCTCGCGGGGCCATGCGTAGTCCTTGCTCCTCTTTTGAGTATATTGCGTATTGTAAGGTATAGCCGGGGCCTTGTCTTCGGCAAGTATCGTATAAATTCTTAAACACTCTAGAGGCTCTGTAGACATTATGTGGGTGTATATGTGTACATTTGGGCAGTGGTTGTAATGGTCTGTATTAGAGGCGTGGTATATATTTTTTATGTAGTGGGAAAACTAATTTGATAATGTAATATGAAAAAAAAAATGAATTGAACTGATTATGGTAATCACCCCTTTTTAAACCTATTTTGCTATTTTATGTAATTCATGTACGGTAGTATCACGTGGGGTAGGAAAGGCAAATTAGGTTCGCTTGACTGGGGTCACCCAGTTAAATGCCGGTCGCGTTCCCCAATTTTGGGGCATGACAACTCTATGCGAACACACCAGGTCAGTCGTGAACGCATAGAGTAAGAAGGGACCAGGTCAGTTGCGAACTCAGCATGTTGCCCGTGAACGCGGAGGCCTGGGGGATTAAGCCTATGCGAACGCGTCCAAGGCACGCGAACGCATACAATAAGTGCCTGGTCTTTTAAAAACAATAGCAAAAACGGGATTTCTTCAAATTTTCATAACTCTTTCACTAAAACTCGAACTTGGGCGATTTTTGAAGAGAGATTTCACCACAAAACCATAGGTATGTATTCTTAGACTCGTTTTCTTCAATTTCCATTAACATTCATTAGATTTTCTAGGCCTAAATCATGTTCTTAAGGGTCGAAAATTGGGAATTTGGGTAGAGTTAGGGATTTTTGAATAATTGGAATTTAGACCTCGTTTTGGGGTCGGATTCCGGAACTAATTATATATTCGGGCTTGTGGGTGAATGGGTGATCGGATTTTGGTCCGAATCTCGTGTTTTGACCAAGCGGGCCTGGGGTGGATTTTTCACTTTTGGGAAGAATGATATAAACCCTATAATTAAGTGTTGGGATTGAATTGTTTAGCATTTATTGATGCTATTAAGTTAAATATGTCTCGATACAAGTGAATTGATGTCAAATTCAAAAGGGAAAGCGGTAATTGAGGCTTGAGTTTGGTCGTGGAATTCGAGGTAACTGTTTGGCTTAACCTTAGCTTGAGGGAATAAGTGTCGTGTCCTATTTGCTATGTGTAATTATCATGTTCAACGTATATGTGAGGTGACGAGTACCTATACGTTGGTTTCAAGTATGCCCGTGAGTCGAATACTGTTATTTATGTGGTTTTTCGTTAAGTAATACTTGATTTTAACTTTATAGCTATCCATGTTTGTGGAAATTACTTGATATTGAACTATGTCGAGTATTGGTTTCAGTTGAAGATGTTTATGTGAAGTTATGCACTAAGTGAGATTGGTTATAGTTGTTTTCCCTTGCCGGGATGGTATTGATTCCACTGTTGGCTCCCTTGCCGGGACGTTATGGTTTTATTTCTGTTTACCCCGTTATTTTTCCTTGTTGCATTGCTGTCATTTGATGTTTTTGGGTGAGGAAGAGTGTGAAGGAACGAAGGGTGATGCTTTGCGTGAGATTTTGAGAGTATGTTAATGCACGAAGGGTGATGTCCTGCCGATATTGTGATTTTAAAAGCACGAAGGGTGATGTCGTACCATGATATGAGTGATAATGCACGAAGGATAATGTCGTGCCATGATATTGTGAGGTAAAAGCACGAAGGGTGATGTCGTGCTGAATATATTGATTCTGATGGTGAGGACGAGAGTAAAAGCACGAAGGGTGATGTCGTGCACTTGTTTTCGTATTAGTATTTCTGTTGCTTAAATTGATATCTAAATTGTGCCTTATCTCATTATTTTCATTATTTGATATTTCCTCCCCTCAACATGTTCCCCTTTCCTTTATGCTTAACTGCTTATTCCTCCTTGTATTATTTTCTCTGTATATTATTAAACTGCACATGTTGGTTTTCGTTGTCGTTTCCTAGCCTCGTCACTACTTCGTCGAGGTTAGGCTCGACACTTACTCAGTACATGGGGTCGATTGTACTGATGCTACACTCTTCACTTTTGTGCAGATCCCGGTACTGGACTCTTAGGATTGTAGGTCAGGGTTGCTGCCTTTAGTCCAGCGGAGATTCCGAGGTAGTCATGCAGACGTCCGCAGGCCTTGGCGTCCCCTCCAATTTCATTTCTATTATGTTTTTATTTATTTCTGAGACAAATGTGTATCTATATTTTGTTCAGACTCCTATTTGTAGTATTCATAGATAGTCTTTGAGATTGTGACACCTGTTCTGGGAGTACTTTGGTTCTGGATTTCGTATTAATATCCTATCGAGCTGTTTAATCATATCATATCGTATTTTATATTTTGTGGTTTTATTATAAAATCTGGTAAAACTGTTGGAGATAACTAAATAAGGTAGTTAATAATAAATGTTGGCTTGCCTAGCGGGTTCAACATTAGGCGCCATCACGGTCCTGACGGTGGGAAATTCGGGTCGTGACAAGTTGGTATCAGAACACTAGGTTACTTAGGTCATACAATTCACGGACATGTTTAGTAGAGTCTGAGAGATCGGTACGGAGACGTATGTGCTTATCCTCATAGGATACAGAGTTTAGGAATGACTTCACATCTATTCTCCTTTGTCGTGCGATTTGATGTTTCAAAACTAACTGAATTTCTGCTCTATTCTCTCGTAGATGAGGAGAACACGTGCTTCTTCATCCAATAATCAGCAGCCTGAGACTTCAGTTGCAGCTCCTACGAGGGGCTGAGGACGAGGTCAAGGCCGTGCGAGAGGCCGAGGCAGGGGCAGAGCTCAGCCCAGAGCAGCAGCCCTAGTGGCGGAGCCTCAGGTAGAGTTTGCTGATGAGGTTCCTGCCTAGACAGTCCCGGTTGGGCCAGCTCAGGTTTTCGAGTGTTTCATTGCCACCCCAGTACTCCAGGATGCTGTGGTCTGTCTAGTGGGCCTCATGGAGAGTGTTGCTCAGGCAGGTTTGCTTCCTGCAGCACTAGCCGTCTCTCAGGCTGGGGGAGGAGCCTAGACTCCCGCTACTCGCACTCTGGAGCAGTTAGCTTCTCAATTTCAGTCTCCAGTAGCTCAGCCAGCCGGGTATTGTGGCCCAGACCGGTGATGGAGCAACTACGTCTACTAATTCTTTGTGGAGGTTGGATAGGTTCACTAAGATTTTCACTACTACTTATAGCGGTGCATCTTCAGAGGATCCCCAGGACTATTTGGATAGTTGCCATGAGGTTCTACGGAACATGGGGATAGTGGAGACCAATGGGGTCGACTTTGCTACCTTTCGTCTGTCAGGTCCCGCCAAGACTTGGTGGAGAGATTATTATTTGGTCAGACCAACTAGATCACCGGCCATGACTTGGGCCCAGTTCACTCAGCTATTTCTTGAGAAGTTTCTTCATATCACTCAGAGAGAGGATCTTCGGAGGCAGTTTTAGCGTCTCTAGCAGGGCTCTATAACCGTCACTCAGTACGAGACCAGATTTGTTACCTTGGCCCGACATGTTATTATGATACTTCCCACCGAGCGAGAGAGGGTGGGGAGATTAATGGAGGGAAAAGCTTAGCCGATCAGATTACAGATAGCCAAGGAGACAGGGAGTGAGATTTCTTTCCAGGATGCAGCCAATGTGGCCAGACGAGTTGGGATGGTTCTGTTGCAAGGAGGTGGTCAGGGGTCTGACAAGAGACTCCGTCATTTTGGCAGGTTCAGTGGCACCTCATCTGGAGGTAGGGATTCTTTTGGTAGGGCCCATCCTCCTAGGCTGTTTCATTCGGCACTTCAGATTTCCCGCAGCGCTCCAGGTTGCCGTGGTTCTCATATGTAGTATTCTGATCAGCTGCCCTACAGTGCACCACCAACTCCTGTTAGTGCACCGCCGCTTTAGAGTTTTCACGGTGGTTACTCAGGTTGTCAGGGTCAGTTTCAGGGTCAGCAGCCTCAGCAGCCGAGGGATTGTTATACTTGTGGTGATCAGAGGCACATTAATAGATTTTTGCCTCGAGCCTCGAGCAGTTCTCAACACCAGGGTTCTCGTGCTATGGTTCCCGCACCAGGTGCTCCATTACCCGCTCAGCCAGCAAGAGGAAGGGGTCGAGGTGTTAGAGGTGGAGGTCAGACAGTTAGAGGTGGAGGCCAGGCTACTAGGGGTAGAGGTCAGCCAGCAGGAGGCCGTCCCAGGGATGTAGTTCAGATGGGTGGGGCCCAGCCCCAATGTTATACTATTCCAGCCAGACCTGACGCTGAGGCCTCCGATGTAGTTATCACAGGTATGATTTAAGTTTGCAGCAGGGATGCTTCAATTTTATTTGATCCAGGGTCCACATTCTCTTATGTGTCGTCTTACTTTTGCTCCTTATTTGGTTATGCCTCGTAATTCTTTGAGTACTCTTGTATATGTGTCTACACCAGTGGGTGTTTCTATTGTGGTAGATCGTGTCTACCATTTGTGTGTAGTGGTTATTGGGGGTCTTGAGACCAGTGTAGATCTTCTACTTCTTGATATGGTTGATTTCGATGTAATTTTGGCAATGGATTGGTTGTCGCCATATCATGATATTCTGGATTATCATGCCAAGATAGTTACATTAGCGTTGCTAGGGTTGCCTCGATTGGACTGGAGAGGGACTCCTGATCGTTCTTCTAGCAGGTTTATCTCATATAAGAAGGCTAGGCATATGGTCGAGAAGGGGTGTTTGGCCTATTTGGCCTATGTTCACGATTCTAGTGCCAAGGTTCCTTCGATGGAGGTTGTGCCCATTGTCTGTGAGTTTACAAAGGTGTTTTCTACTAACATGCCGGATATGCCACCCAATTGGGATATTGACTTTTGCATTGAGTTGGCTCCGGGCACTTAGCCCATTTCTATTCCGCCATATCGTATGGCCCCGCTAGAGTAGAAGGAGTTGAAAGTACAGCTGTAGGATTTTCTTGATAAAGGATTTATTAAGCCTAGTGTCTCTCCTTGGGGTGCGCTGGTGTTGTTTGTCAAGAAGAAGGATATGTCGATGAGGATGTGTATAGATTATTGGCAATTGAACAAGGTTACCATCAATAATAAGTATCCATTGCCGCAAATTGATGATTTGTTTGACCAGCTTCAGGGTGCCAAGGTATTTTCGAAGATTGATTTGAGATATAGCTACCATCAGTTGAGGATTAGGGCATCAGATGTCCCTAAGACAACCTTTCGCACTCGGTACAGGCATTATGAGTTCTTAGTGATGTCATTCGGGTTGACAAATGCCCCTACTGCTTTTATGGACTTGATGAACCGAATGTTCAGGCCTTATTTGGATTCCTTCGTGATTGTCTTCATTGATGATATTCTGATTTACTCTCGCAGCCAGGAGGAGTACGAGCAGCACCTTCGAGTCGTTCTTCAGACTCTGAAGGACAGTCAGTTGTATGTTATGTTTTCTAAGTGTGAGTTTTGGTTGAGCTCAGTTGCATTCCTGGGTCATGTCGTATCAGCAGGGGGTATTTAGGTGGATCCCAAGAAGATTTTAGCAGTCAAGGATTGGCCTAAACCCACGTCAGCTACAGAGATTCAGAGTTTCTTGGGCTTAGCAGGTTACTATCGTCGGTTTGTGGAGGGATTTTCATCTATTGCAGCCCCGATGACCAGGTTGACTCAGAAGGGTGCCCAGTTCAGGTGGTCAGATGACTGTGAGGCAAGCTTTCAGAAGCTCAAGACAGCGTTGACCACGACACCGGTGTTGGTTTTTCCCACAGGTTCAGGGCCATATACTATGTATTGTGATTCTTCTCGAGTTGGACTTGGCGCAGTGTTGATGCAGGATGGCAAGGTTATGGCCTATGCTTCATGACAGTTGAAGGTACATGAGAAGAATTATCTAGTTCATGATTTGGAGTTAGCGTCCATTGTTCACGCGCTGAAGATTTGGAAGCATTATTTATATGGCGTGTCTTGTGAGGTGTTCACGGATCACAAGAGTTTGAAATATTTGATCAAGGAGAAGGAGTTGAATTTGAGGCAGAGGAGATGGTTGGAGCTGTTGAAAGACTGTGACATCACCATCTTATATCAGCCGGGGAAGGACAATGTGGTGGCCGATGCTTTGAGTAGGAAGTCAGCCAACATGGGCAGTCTTGCTTATATTCCGGTCGGGGAGAGACCGATTTCTTTGGATGTTCAGGCTTTAGCCAATCGATTCATGAGTTGGATGTTTTTTAGGCCGGCCGTGTTCTAGCTTATACAGTTGATCATTTCAGTATTTGATCGTATTCGAGACCGACAGTATGATGATCCTCATTTGTGTGTCCTTAGGGATACGGTCTGGCACAGTGATGTAATGCCAAGCAGGTTACAGTTGGTGATGGTGGAGCTTTACGGATGCAGGGTCGTATTTGTGTACCCAATGTGGATGGACTTCGTGAGTTTATAATATAGGAGGCCCATAGTTCCCGGTATTCTATCCATCCGGGCACCGCAAATATGTACCAGGATTTGCGGCAGCATTATTGGTGGAGAAGGATGAAGAAGGATATTGTGGCATATGTAGCTCGGTGCTTGAATTGTCAGCAGGTAAAGTACGAGCATCAAAAACCTGGTGGATTGATGCAGCAGATTGAGATTCCTGAGTGGAAGTGGGAGCGTATCACCATGGATTTCGTTGTTGGACTCCCACAGACTAAGAGGAAGTTCGATGCAGTTTGGGTCATTGTGGATAGGCTGACTAAGTCAGCGCATTTCATTCCGGTGTCAGTTTCCTAATCTTCGGAGAGATTAGCAGAGATCTAGATTAAGGAGATTGTTCGTCTTCATGGCGTACCTGTTTCTATTATTTCTGATCGAGGTACGCAGTTTACCTCGCATTTCTAGAGGGAAGTTCAACGTGATTTAGGCACATGTGTTGAGTTGAGCACATCGTTTCATCCTCAGACAGACGGGCAGTCCGAGCGTACTATTCAGATTTTGGAGGATATGCTACGGACCTGTGTCATTGACTTTGGAGGCTCTTGGGATCAGTTCTTGCCATTTGCTGGTTCGCCTACAACAATAGCTATCAGTCGAGCATTCAAATGGCTCCCTATGATCCACTATAGGGTAGGCGGTGTCGGTCACCGGTTGGGTGGTTTGGGCCGGGAGAGGCTCAGTTGCTGGGTACGAGTTAGTGTAGGATGCCTTGGATAAGGTAAAGATCATTCAGGATACACTTTGTACAGCTCAGTCCAGGTAGAAGAGTTATGCCGACCGTAGAGTTCGTGACTTGGCATTCATGGTCGGAGAGCGGGTGTTGCTTCGGGTGTCGCCCATGAATGGCGTGATCAGATTCGGAAAGAAGGGAAAGCTAAGCCCTAGGTACATTGGTCCGTTCGAGATCCATGATAGAGTGAGACAGGTGGCTTACAGACTGACTTTGCCACCAAATTTATCAGCTGTGCATCCAGTGTTTCATGTGTCTATGCTTCGGAAGTATGAGGAGGAGTTAGTAGCCAAATTAGACCAGCAGATTCGTCAGTTGAAATCGAAGAGTTATCCTTCGGTTCGTGTTCAGGGGAGAGGTCAGCCTGCCGAGGCAGCTATCTGGGAGTCCGAGTCCGATATGCGGAGCCGATATCATCATCTTTTCCCCGATTCAGGTACTTTACTATGTCCGTTCAAGGACGAACGTTTATTTTAGAGGTGGAGAATGTGGTGACCCAAAAGGTCATCCCTTGTTGTATGAGCTAAAAGGGTGTTCCGAGGCCTTGAAAACCTCTTTTTATCTCACCTCGTTTTGCGTGTGAATCCCATGCGTATATCCGGGAAGCTTTTATATGAAAAACTGAGAAAAGTGCTAACTTTGCCTTTAAAATTGAATTTAAGTTGACTTCGATCAATATTTTGGGTAAACAGACCCGGACCCGTGATTTGACGGTCACGGACCCGTGATTTGACAGTCCCAGAGGGTCCGTAGGAAAATATGGGACTTGGGCGTATGCCCGGAATCAAATTCTGAGGTCCCAAGCCCGAGAAATAAATTTTTGAAAGAAACTATTTTTCTAAAAATATAAGAGTTTTTGGAATTTGGTTATATTTGAAATTTATGGTATCGGGACCGTATTTTGGTTCCGGATCCTGGTACAAGTTCAATATGATATTTAAGTTGTGTCGGTAAAATTTGGTAAGAAGTGGAGGTCGTTTGACGTGATTCGGACTCGTATTTGTGAAAATTGAAACTTTGGAAGTTTTGAGATTTTTCTTTGATTTCTATGCTAACTTAGTTTTGTAAGATGTTATTTTGGGGATTTGATCGCACGAGTAAATCCATAGGATGTTTTTGAGGTCGTGTGCATGTTTGGTTTAGAGCCGCGAAGGCTCGAGTGAGTTTCAGATAGGCGTCAAAGTTTTTTGAAAGTTAGAAAATTTGCTGTTTTTGCTATATCTGGTGTCTGGGTTTTTACACTGTGCGAACGAGTGGTAACCCACGCGAACACAATGCAAAAACGGGGAAGGGGCTGGCTTAGACTATGCGAACGTATAGACCTAGGTGCGAACGCGGAGCCTTGGGGAGTTTACTCTACGCGAACGCACCAGGTCAGTCGCGAACACATAGAGTAGGAAGGGAGCTGGGGGATGCGTAGCCGTAATGCTGTGCGAAGGCGGCCTGTGGCCTGCGAACGGGTAGGCCTGGGGGATTAAGCCTATGCGAACGCGTCCAAGGCACGCGAACGCATCAAATAAGTGCCCAGTCTTTTATAAACAGTAGCAAAAACGGGATTTCTTCAAATATTCATAACTCTTTCACTAAAACTCGAACTTGGGCGATTTTTGAAGAGGGATTTCACCACAACAGCATAGGTATGTGTTCTTATACTCATTTTCTTCAATTTCCATTAACACGCATTAGATTTCTAGGCCTAAATCATGTTCTTAAGGGTAGAAAAATGGGGATTTGAGTAGAGTTAGGGCTTTTTGAATAATTGGAATTTAGACCTCGTTTTGGGGTCGAATTCCGAAACTAATTATATATTCGGGCTCGTGGGTGAATTGGTGATCGGATTTTTGTCCGAACCTCGTGTTTTGACGAAGCGAGCCCGGGGTGGATTTTTGACTTTTTGGAAGAATGATATAAAACCTATAATTAAGCGTTGAGATTGAATTGTTTAGCATTTATTGATGTTATTAAGTTAAATATGTCTAGATACAAGTGAATTGATGTCAAATTCAAAAGGGAAATCGGTAATCGAGGCTTGAGTTTGGTCGTGGAATTCGAGGTAACTGTTGTCTTAACCTTAGCTTGAGGGAATAGGTATCGTGTCCTGTTTCGTATATGTAAGTATCATGTTCAACGTATATGTGAGGTGACGAGTACCTATACGTTGGTGTCAAGTATGCCTGTGAGTCGAATATTATGATT
The DNA here is from genome assembly GCA_005239505.1 of Nicotiana paniculata. Lineage (NCBI taxonomy): Eukaryota > Viridiplantae > Streptophyta > Magnoliopsida > Solanales > Solanaceae > Nicotiana > Nicotiana paniculata. Next base: position 6,149 of record ML350575.1, on the reverse strand, counting down.
TATGTGGTTTTTCGTTAAGTAATACTTGAGTTTTCCTTTATATCTATCCATGTTGGTGGAAATTCCTTGATATTGAACCGTGTCGAGTATTGGTTTCAGTTAAATATGCTTATGTGAAGTTATGCACTAAGTGAGATTGGTTATAGATGTTTTCCCTTGCCGGGATGGTATTGATTCCACTTTTGGCTCCCTTGCCGGGACGTTATGTTTTATTTCTGTTTACCCCATTATTTTTCCTTGTTGCATTGCTGTCATTTGATGTGTTTGGGTGCGGAAGAGTGTGAAAGCACAAAGGGTGATGCCGTGCGTGAGATTTTGAGTGAATGTTAATGCTCGAAGGGTGATGCCGTGCCGATATTATGATTTTAAAAGCACGAAGGGTGATGTCGTGCCATGATATGAGTGATAATGGACGAAGGATAATGCCTTGCCATGATATTGTGAGGTAAAACCACGAAGGGTGATGTCGTGCTGAATATATTGATTCTGATGGTGAGGACGAGAGTAAAAGCACGAAGGGTGACGTCGTGCACTTGTGTTCGTATTAGTATTTCTGTTGCTTAAATTGATATCTAAATTGTGCCTTATCTCGTTATTTTCATTATTTGATATTTCCTCCCCTCAGCATGTTCCCCTTTCCTTTATGCTTAACTGTGTATTCCTCGTTGTATTATTTTCTCCGTATATTATAAAACTGTACACGTTCATTTTGGTTGCCGTGCCCTAGCCTCGTCACTACTTCGCCGAGGTTAGGCTCCGCAGTTACTCAGTACATGGGGTCGGTTGTACTGATGCTACACTCTGCACTTTTGTGCAGATCCCGATACTGGACTCTTCGGACCGTAGATCAAGGTTGCTGCCTTCAGCCCACCAGAGATTCTGAGGTAGTCTTGCAGACGTCCGCAGGCCTTGGTGTCCCCTCCTATTTCATTTCTATTATGTTCTTATTTACTTCTGAGAAAGATGTGTATCTATATTTGTTTCAAACTCCTATTTGTAGTATTCATAGACAGTCCGTGAGATTGTGACACCTGTTCTGGGAGTACTATGGTTCTGGATTTCGTATTAATATCATATCGAGCTGTTTAATCATATCATATCGTATTTTATATTCTGTGGTTTTATTATAAAATCTGGTAAAACTGTTGAAGATAAAGAAACAAGGTAGTTAATCAGAAATGTTGGCTTGCCTAACGCGTTCAACATTAGGGGCCATCACGGTCCCGACGTTGGGAAATTCGGGTCGTGACAAGTACAACCGACCCCATGCACTCGTAATTGTCAAGCCTAACCTCAACGAAGTAGTGACGAGGCTATGGAAAGACACCCACATAATAAACATGTGCAGTTAACAATGCATGTACAAAATAACAACAAATAACAGCTAACCATGTACTATTGGGAGGGGGACATGCTAAAGGTGTACAAGATATAAGAGATACATCGGAAATGATAACCAAAACAATCAATATGCCTTTAACCAGTGAAAACAAGCAAACACAATAAAGAAAACTGCACGGCATCACCCTTCGTGCCTTTACTCTCAACCTCACAATGAAACAATGATACTGCACGGCATCATCCTTCGTGCTTTTACTCTCAACCTCATAGTATGAACCAATGGATATGGCACAGCATCACCCTTCGTGCATTAACTCTCATAACATGGCACGACATCACCCTTCGTGCATTAACACTCACAATATGATAAAATTTTACCCTTCGTGCGTGAACACTCATAATATGGGGAAACTAGTTTAGAATCACTTACCAAAGATTTGGGGAAGAAAGATTCCTTGAAAAATCGCCTATAGGGTTTCTTGTTTTGAAAAATTTGAAGAATGAGCAAAAATCTCGTCTAAGTCCCATTTGATCATTTGCAGACGTCGCATTTGCGACCTGGTATTCGTATTTGCGGGAATCCATCGCCAATGTGAAGACACATCTCTGCATTCATCGTATTTGCGATGAAATGTTCACAAATGCGAACACTGACCCTCCGCAAATGCGACCACTTGATCGTAATTGCAGATCACTGCCCCTCATGTCCCACTTTGCAAATGCGAAATATATTTTGCAAATGTGCACAGTATATATGGCCCAACTACTCTTCGCAAATGCGATGGGTAGCTCGTAAATGCGAACCCGCCAAAGCTCACAATTGCGATGCCTGATCTCGCAAAAGGTCAGAGTCCTGCACCAGAACTGAAACACCATCAACATTTCTAAGTCCAATATCACTCTGTAGTATATCTGAAATTCATCCGAGCCCTCGGGGCTCTAAACAAACTATGCACACAAGTCTAAAAATGTCGTACGAAGTTGCTCACGTGATCAAATCTCCAAAATAACCAAACCAAATGAAATTTTCAAGAAAACTTTGAAACTTTTATTTTCACAACCGGACGTCCGAATCACGTCAAACCAACTTCGTTTCTCACCAAATTTGACAGACAAGTCACAAAACACGGACCCGGTCTTCAAAAAGTAAAACATTGGTCAAACATTTCAAATGCGATAAGCATTTAACTTTCAAATTTCTACAAAGTGCAATAACTCGGTCTAGGGACTTTCGAATTCGATTCTGGGCATATGAACGCTTCTGCAAGAGACTAGGAGCGACTGTCACATTTCGAGGAATTCCACCTAAAGTGTCCCTCACATTGCTACTCATGTGAGTGCAACTTGTGGCACCTACCACTGCTCCACTAAGTAGGAGTAGTGAGACTTAGGGAAGCAAGTGGAGTAATAGCATTCTCAATGCGACTGAGAATTGATGAAGGCTTTTCTTGTTGTTTTTCATCAACCCTAGAACTTTTGTTCTTCATAAACAAAAAAAGAAGATGAATATCATAGGAAAAATATAAATAGCTCAAGCATTCGGAAGAAAGCAACATTATTGATATAAGGAAAAGCATTATCGTTTACCAATGGATGCCCATTGTACCTTATAGCATTTTGAGAAAATCCACCTAAAGTGGCATCCGTATTACCACCAATGTGAGTGCCACTTGTGGCACCTACCAATGTTTCAGTATGAAGAATAGTGGGACTTGGGGAACCAAATGGGAGCAATAACATTTTGCAAGGCGGTTGAGAACAGGTGATGGATTTTTCTTTTGTTGTTTTTGATCACTACCGCTTTTGTTCTTTATATTCAAAGAAAGAGAAGATCATATAATAGAGAAAAATATTTAAACTTATAATTGAACACCTCTATGGTTTGAAATAAAATATGTTAGAGTTAAGTCCTACTAACAAATTCTAAACTTTAACCGTTTCAAAAACTATCATGTAATCTTCTGTACTCTTGCGACGTGCTTTGAACATGCTTTACACAAGTTTTGCTCTGTAAACTTTGTCTAATAAATATTGATTTTTTGTATCTATTGTAATTATTTTCATATAAATTTATAAACTAACAAAAATCTGAAACAGAAGGATATAAATAAAAAGGACTACTATAACATAAAAAATAAGAAGAGAGAAATGAAACACGCAAAATATGCATAAAATAAAATTGTACAAAAATATGAAATTCTTGCAATATATTGCCTAATTAAAAAATCAAGAGGACTTATTGCAATCACTATTATTGTTTGTCCCCTTACCCTAATCACGGGAAACAAGAAACACAAATAAAATTAAGTTTATTAATTCAACACCATTAACACGTATGATGAAAAAATACTAAATACTTAATGTTTATTGTTTACAAAGATACAAAAACTCGTTCTACCATATTTTGATCAATCATCCTCTGGTGGAGGGAAGTTGAGATCTGGCATACGGTACTTCTTCCCATTATCTAGAAATTTCAAATCAGGAATGTTCACGTCATTGCGTCTAGTCGGACTTGGTTCTGCGACATCCTCCTTTTTTCCTTGCGATGCAACTTGTTTTCTTGCTTTGTCCTTGACAACCTCTTGTGGTGGTTGAACATCAGTAGATTCATTATATGTACCTTCTCTATTGTGGCTTAGATGGGAGCGCATATACCCAACGAAGGATTTGGGTGAACGGATGTCTTTTCCACTACGCATTAAGTACTCTCTATTCCAAGGAAAGTTAAGAGAATGCGACACATTTAGCAGCTGGACATTGCTTGGCTGCAGAATACTGCTTCCTCCATCGAACATGTCATATGAACGCTTCTGCAAGAGACTAGGAGCAGCTGTAACATTTCGAGGAATGCCACCTAAAGTGGCCCTCGCATTGCTACAAAAGTGAGTGCCACTTGTGGCACCTACCACTACTCCACTATTAGGAGGAGTGAGACTTAGGGAAGTAAGTGGACTAATAGCATTTTCAGTGCGACTGAAAATAGATGAAGGCTTTTCTTGTTGTTTTTCATCTTCCCTAGAACTTTTTTTCTTCATATACAAAAAAAGAAGAAGATTATCATAGGCAAAATATAAATAGCTCAAGCATTCGGTAGAAAGTAACTTTATTGATATAAGGAAAACCATTTAAATTTTGTTGTTAACACCCTTAGTTATGGCTCGAAACGTTGTTCAGAATTGGTTCGTTTAACAAATTCTTAATTGTCATTCCATCAAATGTTATATAGCCTTCTACGATACTATTTTGTCGAGTGCTTTACATAAGCTTTCTACCGATTCATTAAAAAAAAAAGCTTTCTACTACATACTTCGTCTCACATATACATTATTTTATTTTTTCAGTAATTACTATATTTATTTGTTATACATTTGTAAACTAACAAAATATTAACCGAGTACTCATAAATGAACCAGATCTACGTACGTGTTACAAAGCAGTAGTTGATTTGCACATATTTGAATTGAAAACAAAACAAATTATCCTAAACTGAAATTATAATGTCATTTTGGTAAAATATTTCCTATATAGTATCATATCAGATAACCAAATTAGGAAAACTTACATTGTTTTGATCCTTAGGGTACCTTTTCTTAATTGGAACAGCGTTTTCTGCGCCTGTTGATGATGCCATGGGTGATTTGAAAGAAGAAGCAAGATCAGGATTGCTTAAGCAACAGGGTGGGGAAGTGATGGGAAAATTAGGCAATATTAATAGCTCCCACTTATAATCTAAGGAATTGTATAATCTTTAAAATGTTTATTGTGTTACCAAATTTGCATAATAAGATTTAGATATCAAATAACTAAGTAACCATACAACTGTATTAATGTAATCAGAATTTATATAGAAATTTAGTCAGTTTATAATTTGTTGAAACTGCTTACCATGAGTAAGGAATATTTTCCTTGATGAATTGACTCACAACTCAGACATGTATATGCTCACAAGATGTGTAGATTCTAAATTTGTGAGTTAAAATGCTTTATCCTGTAATATTACTAATATATGTTATAATTGAGAATGATTTAACGATAATAACTACGCCTCAATTCAAAATTATTGTTAGGGCTAACTTTATATGAACCATTTGTATCATCTCCTCTCTCCATCTGGGCCTTTTTCATTTCCTTACTAACTATTGTGTCTATTAAAAGAAAATTAGGATTTTCTGAAAATAGGTATGCTCCTAATCTCATACATAGCCAAATATATCTAAGTGAACTTAGAAGACTTCAGTCAAATGATGTACAGAATGTAATTGACCAATTAACAATAATAACTAACATTAATCCCAATATGTCACCTAGCTACCCAAATACTTAATTGTCTGTATTATATTCTCTTCTTTGCTTCGCTTCGTCGGCATGGTTTCCAAGAAATTACAAATCTTTGAAACTAGTTTGATTTCCTTCAAGTGATTTTAGATTATATCGTTCTAACACCAATGATCATATTATCACACTTATAGCATGACCAAACCATCTAAGATAACCTTCTCTTATTTATTTTTCTTTTAATGTACACCTTGTGTCGTTTGTGATCAATTCTAATCTTGTTTATTCTTGTGGATGTGTTCATTCTTAGATGCCCGACATGTTATATNACCTACCGCTGCTCCACTAGTAGGAGGAGTGAGACTTAGGGAAGAGAGTGGAGTAAGAACATTCTCAGTGCGACTGAGAATAGATGGCTTTTCTTGTTGTTTTTCATCATCCCTAGAACTTTTGTTCTTCATATTAAAAAAAAAAAAAAGATTATCATAGGCAAAATATAAATAGCTCAAGCATTCAGAAGAAAGTAACAT